>PVIU01004472.1:9316-126679 GCA_004026605.1 Ondatra zibethicus | reverse complement strand
CCTTTCCTCCCCTCTCTCCTCCACTCTTTTCCTCTCCTCCCCTCTCCCCCTCCACTCTCTTCCTCTCCTCCCCTCCCCTCCCTCCCAGCCTTCGTCCTGTGAACCAGCTGTACTGTCTCAGCTACTGCTCCAGCGGTCATGTTCCCACCGTGATGATCATGGACTAACCTGAAACTGTAAGCAAGCCTACGGTTCAATACTTTAAAACAAAAGTTGCCTCGGTCCTAGTGTCTTTTCACAGCGAAAGAACAGTAACTGTGACATTATCTATTTCATTTATTTTCTTTAAAAGCATTTTTTATTTCAGACCATTCAGTTTTTCCTTTGTTTTGTTATAGACTTCAGTAGACATGTTTTGTTCTTGTGCTATCACTACCCCACCCCCACCCTCTAGACACTTCTCCCATATCTAATCTAAAGAAAGAGGAGATGTTTGGAGAAAAACAAATTCTTTGGTATTCCAGCCAGTTTTATGTTAGATTCCTGTGTGAGTCAACTCGCAAGTATTTTAAAAAAAAAAAAAAAGGGAAAACTAACAAGATTCACTATTTATATATTGACTTATTTTGTGTGTTTAACAAAACAGAAGTCTAGCAGTCCTGGGCAATAATAAAAAAAAAAAACCATAAAAGGGTAGCCTACTTGAATTAAGATTTGAAATCACGACAGGATGCTCCAGAAAGTCGTTTTTGGATGGGCTCCTTTCCTGTTGCAGCCACCTGCACCCAGCAGCCCTTCTTGCCAGAGTTCTCCAGCTCTTGTTCTCGGATCACTGGACGCTGCCAAGTCAAACTATAGACACCAGCTCCTAGGCAAACTCGTGCAGTGCACACCAAGGACTTGTGGAAGTGGCAGAGGATAGAAGAGATGCCCTTGCTGATGGGATGCTAATGGGTAAAATGGGGGAGCAGGAGGCTGACAATGAGGTAGATAAAGAAGAGGAAGAAGGTGGGTGCGGGGGAGAGGACCGTGATGATGAGGAAAAGCTGAGGCAGCTACCGGCTAGTGGGCAGCCGAGGTGATCAAGAAGCAAAAGACCTATAGGATGACTAAGTAGCGAAAAAGAAAATGTTAGATTTAAAAGATCACTGTGACCTAGTCAACCCCCCATTGTTGGTCTCAGAATCTAAATGTCGTCACCTTTGATTAGAGGGGCAGACCCAACTGCCTGCCTGTAGGGGGCAGTGCTGCCCACAAATGATCAGACTGTAAAACTTGCAACAGGGAAGGAAAAGAACCAAAACTTCCATTTTTTTCCCCTACAAATGTTTTAAAAAGAGGGGATGGAGTTATGGCTCAGAGGTTAAGATCACTCTTGCAGAAGACCCAGTTTTGGGGGTTCCTAGTATTCACGTGGCTCACAAGCATCTTTAACTCCAGTTCCAGGGGATCTGACACCCTCTTCTGGACTCAGCCAGCATACCCGTGGTACTCATACATGCAGTCAAAACACTTATACACATAAATAAAAATACACCTTTAAAAAACCATCTGAAGGCCAGGCGGTGGTGGTGCATGTGTTGAATCCCAGCACTTGTGAGGCAGAGGCAGGTGGAGCTCAGTGAGTTCGGGCCCTGCCTGGTCTACAAAGTTCTGGGATAGCCAAAGCTATGCATAGAGGAATCCCTGTCTCGGAAAAAAACTTAAAAGGAATTTCTTAAATTTACATTTTATATTTTTGTACATATTGTTAGGCACCAGACACTTTTAATGATAATAGGTAACTAACTCAGCCTTAAGAGCAGTCTAAATTTGTTTTCCTTTTTTCTATGGCTTTCTGAGACATGGTCTCTCTCCGTAGCAATGACTGTCCTGGAACTCACTGTGTAGACCTGGCTGGCTTCAACCTCACAGAGATCTGCATGTCTTTGCTTCCAAGTGCTGGGATTAAAGGCGTGCGCCACCCATGCCAGACTCTATGTCCTACTTCTGATTTTACTTGTGGCATAACCATGTTCATTATAATCTCAAAGGAGAAAAAAATACCTTGAAGAAAAGAAAGCAAAACAGCAACAATGAAATCACTTTCCGAGCATTCCAGTAATGGTTTCTGGTTCCCATACTGTATATAAGTAGTTTATTTGTATGAAATGGTGGAAAAAGGCAAGCAGGAAAACTTTTTTGTATATGAGGTTACTGTTTATTTTTTTAGTTTGTTTGATGTATGTGTGAAACAATTTCCAATAGGAAACTATACTTATTCTTTCTTTTAAAAGTATTTGTTTACTTTTATTTATGTGTATGAGTATTTCACGTGTGTGTGTATGCATGTACACATGCACTCGTGTGCACTGTGTGGGTGCATGGTGCTCACAGAGGCTAGAAGAGGGAGCTGAATGCCCTAGACATGGAGTCATATATGGCTGGGAACTGACATGTGGGTGTTGGAAACTGAACCTGGGTCCTTTGCAAGAGCAGTAAGTGAATTTAACCCCTGGTCTTATCTCTTCAGATTCAATAAACCAGACTTTTATTTTGGTGGAAAAAAGAAAACCACCAAAATGATAGGACTGGTAATTTGCAAGAGTTAATAGAAGCTTTAAAAACTACATCTACATTAAGAGACATTAAAAATAATGTCTAAATAATATAAAAAGTTAATAAAATATTAAAAAGTATTTAGAGGCCATGTCAGATCTAAGGATAATTTCTGATCACTTCTTTAACTTTGCTTCTCCCCTCTTTTAAGAGATAAATTTAAGAGATAAATTCTATATATAAAGAGTATTAGTTTTTTAATATAAATGCTAAAGAAAAAATATTTTATACTATATCAAAAATTCCTGGGCTAGAGAGATGACTCAGCAGTTAAGGGTAACTATTTTGAATGGAGTTATGCTATTTGAACAAATTATCCTGGTTTGGTAAAGTGGCAATTGTTTTTACCAGCGTAGAGGCAGAAGTATTCTGGGAAGAAGGAAGCTCTTTCCGCAGTCCTGCCCAGACCACGGAAGAAGCAAGATGTGACCTGCCCTGCTGAAAAAGGTACCGAGCCATGTGGCTAACATAGATAAGGATAATGGGTTAATATAAGTTATAAGAGCTAATACGAAGCCTGAGCTAATGGGCCAATCAGTTTATGATTAATGTAGACCTCTGTGTGACTTTCTTTGGGGCTTACCAGCTGTGGGAACTGGGCAGGACAGAAACCCCAAGAAGCCACCCCTTCTGCTACATACCCCATTTTTTTATTGGATTATCTCTTCTGTTGATGACCAATTTTTTGAGTTCTTTGTACATTTTGGAGATCAGCCCCTCTGTCTGATGTAGGGTTGGTAAAGATCTTTTCCCATTCTGTAGGCTGCCGTTTTGTCTTGTTGACCATGTCCTTGCCTGAAGCTTCTCAGTTTCAGGAGGTCCTATTTATTAATTGTTGCTCTCAGTGTCTGTGCTACTGGGGTAATATTTAGGAAGTGGTCTCCTGTGCCAATGCATTCAAGTTTACTTCCCACTTTCTCTTCAGTGAGGTTCAGTGTGATTGGTTTTATGTTGAGGTCTTTGATTCATTTGGACTTGAGTCTTGTGCATGGCAATAGATATGGATCTATTTTCATTCTTCTACATGTTGATATCCAGTTATGCCAGCACCATTTGTTGAATATGCTTTATTTTTTCCATTTTATATTTTTTACTTCTTTGTCAAAAGTAGAGGCATTATACAGCAAACCAACAGCCAACATCAAACTGAATGGAGAGAAACTCACAGCAATCCCACTGAAATCAGGAACAAGACAAGGTTATCCACTCCCTCCATAGATATTCATTACAGTACTTGAGGTCCTAGCTAGAGCAATAAGACAACAAAAGGAGAGCAAGGGAATACAAATTGTGAAGAAAGTCAAACTCTCACTATTTGCTGGTGATATGATAGTTTACATAAGTGATGCCAAAAATTCTACCAAAAAACTTCTACAACTCATAAACACCTTCAGTAATATAGCAGGATACAAGATTAACTAAAAAAAAAATCAGTAGCCCTCCTTTATACAGATGATAAATGGGCTGAGAAAGAAATCAGAGAAACATCACCCTTCGCAATAACCACAAATAACATAAAATATCTCGGGGTAACTCTAACCAAAAAAGTGGAAGACCTGTATGACAAGAACTTTAAGTCTTTGAAGAAAAAAACTGAAGAAGACACCAGAAAATGGAAAGATCTCCCATGCTCTTGGGTAGGTAAAATTAACATAGCAGAAATGGCAATTTTACTGAAAGTAATCTACAGATTTAATGCAATGCCCGTCAAAATCCCAGCAAAATTCTTCACAGAGCTCAAAAGAACAATACTCAACTTGATATGGAAAAGCAAAAAACCCAGGATAGCCAAACAATCCTGTACAATAAAGGAATTTCGAGAAGCATTCCTTTCGAGAAGAATTCCTGACTTCAAACCCTAATACAGAGCTACAGTACTGAAAACAGCCTGGTATTGGCATAAAAAACAGTCAGGAGAACCAATGGAATCGAATTGAAGACCTGGATATTAATCCACACACCTTTGAGCATCTGATTTTTGACAAAAAAACAGAAAATATAAATGGTCAAATGTTTAAAGATGTGAATTTGGCATCCAGAATTGCTAATTTGTCTGTTACCTTAGGGAATTTGTGTGTTTGTATGTGGAGGTGTGCATATGTATGTGCACATGCACAGGAGTGGTGCAGGGGCAGAAGACAACCTCCAGCCTCTATTCATTATTTTTAATACTTTACTTGAATAAATACTTGAAATAAAAATATGATTAGATCATTTATGTTTTCCTCCATCCAACCCTTCCTATGTACTCCTGCTTAGCTCTCTCTCAAATTCATGGCCTGTTTCTCTTTAATCATTTATATGTTTAGGAATTATAAATTATATGTTTATATGTACATGTAATACATACAGACATACATATAATATATACATACAATCTATGTACATATATACATATATGTACATATACATATACATAGAATAAATAATTCCTAATTATATAAACATAACCTGCTCATATACTTGTATGTATATGATTTCGGGGCTGACCGCTTGGTATTTGTAACCAATCGGGGATCTCTTCTGGAGAAGACTATGTCTCTTGCTCTCAGTATGCCTCTGCTGCATGTAGTTCTTTGTATAGGGTTGGTGCCCCATGACATTTCCCCCTTCCATGTTGGCATGTCTAGTAGCATCATCCTTGTTCAGGTCTTATTTAGGCAGCCATGTTGATGAGACTTCACGGGTGTAGCTTCTGTGACGTTTCTAGGATATACATGATGACATTTCATTTCTCACAACAAACTTCCTGTTCTTACTTCTCTTACAATCTTTCTACCTCTTCTTCTTTTACGATCCCCCTTTTATGAGGTGCAGGAGTTGTGTTACAGATGTATCAGCAGGGGCTGGGCACCAGATAATCGTTTGTTCTCTGCCTTTTGATCAGTTGTGGTTTTCTGTAATGGTCTCCATCTGTTGCAAAGAGAAGTTTTCTTGTTGACGGGTGAGAACTACACTTATCTGTGGGCGTAAGGGTAACTATTTTGAATGGAGTTATGCTATTTGAACAAATTATCCTGGTTTGGTAAAGTGGCAGTTGTAAGTTCTCCTCCAAGATCCATGACTTCAACTCGCTAGGTTCCCAGTAGCAGGCATGGTTTCCCTCTTGCTGGCTGGGCCTTAAATCCAACTAGAGAGCTGTTGGTTACCCCTAAGGTACGTACGTGTGCTGCTCTAGCATCCTTGGGGATATCAGGCCGTGATAGTTGTTGTCATTGTTCATAGATGTCATATCCAGGCAGGACTATTGGTTGTGTTTTTCCTTTGGAAGCTTTCATGACACCATTTCTGCAAACCTAGACAACCTGACCATAACAAGATCAATTTGAGATTTTTAACTGCTTAGCACTATGGTAGAAAAAAATATGTCAAATCAATGTTCTAACTTAAAATTGACAATGGGGTCTGGAGAGATGGGTCAGTCATTAAGAGTGCTTTCTGCTCAGAGGATCAGAGTTAGTTTCCAGTACCCACAAAAGGCCTCAGAACTGCCTGTCACTCAATACATGAATAAAAATAGAAACAAATCTTTTAAAAACCTGACAGATTATAAATATAGATGAAAGATATACATATATAGTTTAAAATCTGTGTATGATTATGTATGTAGTCACTCACATGTATATATCTATGGATATACATATACATAATTAAAAATAAATCTTAAAGAAGCTTGTAACTTCTGTTGGTGTCTTAGTCACGGTTTCTATTGCTGTGAAGAGACACCAGGACCATGACAACTCTTATAAATAAAAACATTTACTTGAAGCAGTGGCTTACAGTTTCAAAGGTTTAGTCCACTATCATCATGGTGGGGAGCGTGGTGGCTGGGAGTATGGTGGCATACAGGCAGACATGGTGCTGGAGAATTCTACGTCTTAATCCAAAGGAAACAGGAAGTGAACTCAGACACTGGGCAGTATCTTGCCCATATACTTTAAAGTCTGCCTCCACAGTGACATGCTTCCTCCAACAAGACCACACCCACTCCCACAAGGTTATACCTTCTAGTAACTAACAGTTACAAACAGTGTCTGTCCCTTTGGGCCATCAAACTACCACAGTTGGGAATAATTTATCTTCTAGCTATTTTCAATAATTTTTTTTGTTTGTTTGTGTTTTGAGACAGGGTTTTCTCTGTGTAGTTCTAACTGACCTGGAAGTCACTCTGTTGACCAGGCTGGTCTTGAATTCACAGAGAGTTGCCTGCCTCCACCTCCTGAGCACTGGGATTAAAGGCGTGTGCCATTAAATTCTTAGTTTCATTAAAAGAATTTATAAAATAATTTTAAATGAAATTAATTAGTTTAATTTAATTTCATTAAAAGAATTTATACAGCCAGGTGAACTCTCTGTGAGTTCGAGGCCAGCCTGCTCTATAAGAGCTAGTTCCAGGACAGGCTCCAAAGCTACAGAGAAACCTTTTCATCAAAAAAAAAAAAAAAAAGAATTTATACAATTCTTTTAATTAATTCATTAATTGGCATGAATTAAAATTTCATAAAAGGATTTAATAATGGTCTCAGAAGGAAGCTCTTAGACAATTTTATTAGCGTTTGAGAGAAAACCTCTGTCTTCTGATGGCTTCTCACTTGCACCTACCATTACACTGATTATTTTTGCCATCCTCTTTTGGGGATGGGTGTCTCTCTATGTTCCTAGCTGGCTCTGAACTCCCAGGCTCAAGAAATCCTCTTGGCTCAACCTTCCATGGTACAACAGGCGCGTGCCACCACACCTGACTAAAAGATCCACGTTATTTATAGATACGCATAACTAAATCAAAGTAAAACAACAAAAAGGTAGTAATTTAAAAAAAATAATCAAGATTAAAGACCCCAAGAAGGAACTATGATTTCCCTGGTATCAAGCCAACAAGTCAAAACATGGGGTGGTCTGTGAGGGTAGGAGGTAAAGATGTGGGCTGGCTTTGGTACTTGGGGTAGCAGCTTGCCCAGGTCCAGGAAGTCTGAGTCCATCTCTGCCAGAGCTGAGGCTTCAATTTATTCTCTGTGATTCTTCTCCCAAGAACGACTTGGCTCAGGATGGCACGAGCCTGTGCTGAGACACAGCTTTCCTGGACAATCCCTGTCCCTGGAGCTTACTAAATGGGTCACATGGGCAGCTGGTTTGGGGGAGGTCCAGCTTCTGCTTTTCAACCGAGGTCTCCCTGGGGCAGCGAGGAAACCATGAAACCATGGAAACCCAGAGCTGACTCAGGAAAGGATGCCTCTAATGGATGACGGTTCTGTCCCCTTTGTAGGCCTCAGTTTCCCCTGTGTACCATGGGAGTGACCTGGTGGTCTTTGAAGCCTCTCCCTGTCCTGCTGTGCTCCCAGACTGGGGAGTGGGTTCAGGCTCTCAGCTTCTGCAGTCTGTTCACAGTCCCTGTGGTCTTAGGCTTTGGGAAGCCATCCAAATACAGAGAAAATGTCCCTCTTGTGCCTGTGCAGTCCGAAGGGACACGTGGCTCCTTGCACCTGCTTCTACTTGGGCACAATGGCCCTTTGAGTGCAGAGCTGGGGGCTTCCAGGAGACGGGAGGCTGCTCAGAAGCCCCAGGGCTGGGAGTGGGTGAGCAGGACAGCGTGTATCACGGAGCTTGTGGCGCAGACTGTGGTTGATAGACTCAGAGGACCTGAGGCTTGGAGCTAGTTGTGGTCAGCATAGCCCTCTGTGATCTGCGGAGCCTGCTATTGCTTTATGTGAGTGACTGTCCTCTACTTCTTTATCCTGGGTTTTACTCTGTGAGGTCATGCTAGGTCCCTACTGAGGCTTGAGCTCCGTCCAGGTGCCACGCTAGCGTCCTGATCTCTTGGCTTCCCCTCTGTGCTCTGCGCTAGTTACTTCTGTGTGACTTGTGGTAGGCTGGTCAGGAGTGGCTGGTGTGGGCTGTGTGTTTGGCTCTGGTCTGGTCTGGGGTACCTGGCCATGAGCTTCTTGACTGGTGGTGGTCTGGCCTAGGCGGCTGTAGACCCTGACTGTTCATGTCCTGCAGGTAATGCGTCCCCTGCCATGCCTTCCCATCAACCCCACACCAGCTGTATACCCTCACTTTCTGGTCTGCCATTGTGTAAATGGGACAGTGGTCCCTGGCAGGCCCAGTTCATGCCCCTAACCTACCTCCCATTGATCCTTCTTTGAGAGGCTAAGTGGGGAAGAACCATGCTCTGGGACTGCCTGGCTACTTCCCGCCTGTGGCTCCAGTTCCATGTGGACGGGTTTCCCAGCTGTCCCAAAGTTCAGGGCCCCATAAATGAGGATTCACATGGGGGGAGGGTACAGACAACGCTGCTCATAGGCATCACTGATCACACAGAGACTGGCACCTGCCTGATCCTTGGCTTGTGACGTTAGCCAGTGGTTGCAGGGGCAGAGTAAAGAGTGGGTCAGTGACAGGACGGGACAGTGGGTGACCCTAAGGAGAGACCTTTGCCCGTCCCCATTCAGCACATCCTCCCGACCCTGGAATGCTGTCCACCCCACTCCTCTACTTTCTCAGCCTTTACACCGACCCTGTTCTGAGAGGGAGGAGTCAGTTTAGGGCCAAGCCGGGACCTCTGTGGTCTCTTTGGCTTTCCTTCCTTTTGCTGCCTTTTGATCGGCCCTGCCCCTGGCTCTCTCTGGTGCCTATGAGAGCCACTTGGTACATATGCTGCAGGTGAGGACAGCTCTGCCGCTCTTCTCCAAGCCGCCAGGCAGCCCAGGGGTCCAGTGGGTCCATCTCCCGTGTCTGAAGCCATTTCCTGTGGAGAGTTCTGGAGCTCCCTTCTGCTTCCACGTGGGTAGGTTCCAGTGTTCATCTGCCTCTCCTGTGTCTAGGTGTGCCTTTCCTGGTCTCACATGCCATATCTGTGGACATTGAGCCCCCTCTTTTTATCTGACTTTATCCATTTGCCCATACTCTCACTGGGTGAGTTCTGTGGTGATATGTGTCCAGGGCACACCAGCTGGCAGGATGTTGGGTCACTCTGCCCAGCTCTCCAGTATCCCACCCAGCATTAGTCAGCCTGGCAAAGGAACAGCTTGGAGAGAATGAAGGGTCTCTATAGAGATTTGGGGTGCCGAGGCTGTGAGGGGCCTGCGGATGGGTTGTGAGAAATCTGGGACAAGGGAGATGAAAAGGGCCGTCAAGATGGGCAGGCAGGTGTGGGGCTTGCTTGTGGCCATGTAAATCTGTGGAGCCTCCTCCCTAACAGATTCCAGGTGCCCTGCACCTATCTGAAGGGCATGGGAGCCCCGCGTGTTCCCAGAAGGACGGTGCTCTTTCAGCGGGAGAGGACAGGCCTGACCTACCGTGTGCCAGCGTTGCTCTGTGTGCCTCCCAGGCCTACCTTGCTGGCTTTCGCAGAACAACGACTTAGCCCCGATGACTCCCATGCTCACCGCCTGGTGCTGCGGAGGGGCACACTGTCCAGGGGCTCAGTGCGGGTGAGTGCTCGGGTGCAGAGCCGAAACTGAAGCCCAGCTCTATTGATCCCCCCGGAGACTGAGGTCAGGCTCCAGGTGTCTTGACCAGCTGCCTCTTTTCCCTCAGTGGGGCACCCTGACTGTGCTGGAGACTGCGGTGTTGGAGGAGCACAGGTCAATGAACCCTTGCCCGGTACTGGACGAACACTCCGGTACCATCTTCCTCTTCTTCATTGCCGTGCTGGGCCACACGCCGGAGGCCGTGCAGATTGCCACTGGCAAGAACGCTGCTCGGCTCTGCTGTGTGACCAGCTGTGATGCGGGCCTGACCTGGGGTAGTGTGCGAGACCTTACTGAGGAGGCCATTGGTGCAGCATTGCAGGGTAGGTGGCACCTGGTGTGGGATGGGCTAGTGGTATGGGGTGGGTGGGAACAGGACAGGGCAAGATGGGCGTGGCCTCAAGTGGGCTTGGGCTTGCCCCTTGCATAGGTCCACCAATCACTTGGAAATCTTCACCCTGCAACTCCCTATCCCCAGTTTCTTGCCCTATATCATCCGCGAGCAATGACCTCTTAACCCTGACTCTAGGACTGTCTGGCATTTCCCAAGCATCTTCAGCACCAGGCCAATAGGTGTTGGCAGGGCTGACAACTTAAGCTCACCGGAGGCTCTCCTTGTCTTGGTCGGCAGAGAAGAGGATTGAGGCTCTTAGTCCCAACTCCCAAACCCTTCTTTTTACCAGTTTCTGTTCCCTGTCACCTCCTCCTCATCCAGCCCTGGTCTCTGGACTTCAGTCTTTTGGTTTCTGGGCCTCAGTCATTTTTTTCTCCCCTCTGCAGCCCCTACTCCCCAGTTGCTGGCCTACTGATCCATTGCTCTCATCCACCACCCTGCCCCCTGCTGATAGACAGTGGCCTAGGGCCTATAGGACCTGGTCCATGGCCCATGAGTGCTATATAGAGGGATGTAGCAGCTTCTGAGAGGTAGACAAGGAAACAGGACTCATCAAAAACTTCATCCGAGGTCTCCTTCCTTCACTGTCTTTGTGTAGCAATTGCTCCAGAGGTTGAGCTCTGTTGGTGGTCATTGGCCAAGTGTCTGTTGGCCAATGGCTGGAGAGTGGCTCCACTTGTTTAGCCTGGTTTCTGTGCTTTGTATCCCAAGGCAAAAAGCAAAACACTTGGCCAAGGGGCTGGAGAGTGGCTCCACTTGTTTAGCCTGGTTTCTGTGCTTTGTATCCCAAGGCAAAAAGCAAAACACTTGGCCAAGGGGCTGGAGAGATGACCAGGAGGTTAAGAGCTTGTGTGACTTAGAGCTCTTGTAGAGAACGGGAGTTCAGTTCCCTGTGTCCGGATTGGGTGGCCCACAACTGCTTTTAGCTCCAGCTCCAGGGCATCTGCCACCTTAGCCTCTATGGGCACCCGCACTCATGTGCACACCGTCCAAATGTGCATAACGAAAATACATACATCTTTAAAAATAACTTTAAGAAAGCACACGATTAAGCAGGCTCCTAGGTTTCTGAAGACAGCCTTGACAGACTCCTACAGTCTGGATGCATTCGGGGTCCAGGATACGTCGGCAGTCAGCTGACCTATCCCAAGGTTCTGGCTCCTTCTCTCTGTAGACTGGGCCACCTTTGCTGTGGGTCCAGGCCACGGAGTCCAGCTGCGCTCAGGTCGCCTGCTTGTTCCTGCTTACACCTATCACGTGGACCGTCGGGAGTGTTTTGGCAGGATCTGCTGGACCAGTCCCCACTCCCTGGCTTTCTACAGTGATGACCATGGAATCTCATGGCACTGTGGAGGCCTTGTGCCCAACCTGCGCTCTGGAGAGTGCCAATTGGCTGCGGTGGATGGAGACTTCCTCTACTGTAATGCCCGGAGCCCTCTGGGCAATCGGGTGCAGGCACTGAGTGCTGATGAGGGCACCTCTTTCCTACCAGGGGAGCTGGTGCCGACACTGGCTGAAACTGCCCGTGGTTGCCAGGGTAGCATTGTGGGCTTCCCAGCCCCACCCTCCAGCAGGTCTCAGGATGAACGGTGGCCAGTGGGTCCTGGGAATACCCCACAGTCCCCATCCTTCTATCTTAGAGTACAGGAGTCTTCAGGGGAAGGTGTTGGGGTTCCTGTTGAGGGTTGGGTTCCCAGAGGGCCATTCTGCTCCCCACAGTCCTGGGGCCCAGTGAAACATGGCCTAGAACCTGGGTCAGGTGGAGATAAGACAGCCTGGACCCCAGAATTCCCTATGTCCTCTGCTTCCCTGCTTCAGAGTCCCACATGGCTGCTGTATTCCCATCCATCAGGGCGTAGAGCTCGGCTCCACATGGGAATCTACCTGAGCCGGTCCCCCTTGGATCCCCATAGTTGGACAGAGCCCTGGGTGATCTATGAGGGCCCCAGCGGCTACTCTGACCTAGCATTTCTTGGGTCTGTGCCTGGGGCATCCCTGGCCTTTGCCTGTTTGTTTGAGAGTGGGATGAGGGCCTCCTACGAAGACATCTCTTTTTGCTTGTTCTCATTGGGCGATGTCCTGGAGAATGTGCCGAACGGCCTAGAGAGACGCAATTTCAGGGACAAGCCTCAGGGGCATTGCTGGCCCTCTTGAGGGCCTGGCCCTCGGGCAGGTTCCTGGGGAGGAAGGGTAAAGTGTATAGAGGAAGCTAGGGGCAGGTCAGCATGACCCTGGGATGGACAGAGTCTCTTCCTTACTGCTGCTGGGGGCCGAGGCACTGGGGAGCCGGCTGCTGTCTGAGTGTGAGTGAGAAATAAAGGGATTGTGCTGTGTCTGTGTCTTTCCATGTCACAGCCTTGAGGCTCGGAGCTCTAGCTCACTGCTCTGATCACCATGCACATTTCCCGCCTTCACCCGGCTCAGTTCCCACATGCCAGGGGTGGCTGGCAGGGGTGAAGGCAACCTTCTCAGTTCCCACATGCCAGGGGTGGCTGGCAGGGGTGAAGGCAACAGGAACAGTGGATACGCAGTCCCTCTTTCCACTACCCTGCTTATTCACCAACCCCAATCAATCTGAAATTTGTTAATGACTGAAGTCTGGTCACTTTCTGAACTTCCAGTATGAGAAGCCGGTTGGGGAGCCAGCCTTCCCAGCTAGTAGAGACAGAACTTGATTTGAAGAGGGTTCCTTCCTAGGACCTGCTCCAAGTGCCCACTATTTTACTCTTCTCTGGAGAGGGCTTTTATTCTATCAGAGCTGTTCCCTCAGGGAAGCCCGTTTGTCTTTCCTTCCTTCCTTCCTTCCTTCCTTCCTTCCTTCCTTCCCTCCCTCCCTCCCTTCCTCCCTCCTTCCCTCCCTCCCTCCTTCCCTCTCTCTCTTTCCTTTTCTTTCTTTTCTTTTCTTTCCCCCAAACAAGGTCTCTCTACACAGCCATGGCTATCCTGGAACTCACTCTGTAGACCAGGCTGGTCTCGAATTCAGAGATCCACCTCCCTCTGTCTCTCTAGCTCTGGGATTAAAGGCGTGCACCACCACCCGGCACCCTTTTGTATTTCTTATTAAAGTTCTAATTTCTGATGATAAAAACAACCTGAGGGGGCTGGGAAGCTGGCTCACTCAGTGAAGCATTTGCCTTGGAATTGCGGGCACCTGAGTTTCATCCTTAGCATCATGTAAAGAGCCTGGTTTTGTGGCGCACTTATGATCTCTGCCCTGGAGAGGTAGAGACCAGTGAATCCGCAAGACTCCCCGGACAGACAGCTGAGCCTAAGTGGCAATGCTCCAGGTCTCAGGGGGAGACTCTGTCTCAAAATACAAAGTGATGGCGTCTGAAGGATGACTCAAAGCTGATCTCTGACCTCTAGAAGTATATAGTACACATCCGTGCTTGCACACCTCTCTGCAAAATTCAAAACAAAACAGAACAACAGGTCTATGGCCATTTCAGAAATCCTGGAAAATGGAAAAATATATATATATTTCAAGACAGGATTTCTCTGTGTGGCACCCCAAAGGTAGGGAGGGAGGATGTGATGAGAGTGTCTAGGCTTAGGGCAGCGTCCTGGTTTAGTCTGTGTTCACTGTTAGCAGCACTGTGCCACATGACATAGACTGGGCAAACCTTAAAGAACAGAGGGTGATACTGACTCAGAGTTCTGGGAGTCATGGTTGAGCAGCCATATCTGATGGTGGCCATCTTGGTGGCAGATCCTGAGGTAGCTGAAGGTATGGCACGGTGAGAAACAGTGTGTGTGTGTGTGTGTGTGTGTGTGTGTGTGTGTGCGTGCGCACACATGTGTGTGCATGCCTGCATGTGAGTTCTGGTCTTAGTCATTTATTTATTTATTTAGAGGCTGGAGATATGGCTTAGTGGTTGAGAGCACTTGCTGTTCTTGCAAAGTCCTGGGTTTGGTTTTCGACACCCACATGGCAGTTGACAATCACCCATAACTCCAGTTTCAGGGAATCCAACTTCCTCTTTTGACTTCTATGGGGCACTATATGCAAGTGGTACAAAGACATCCATGCAATCAAGACCATACTCATAAAATAAGCAAATCTTTAACATTTATTATTCTTATCATGTGTTGGGGTGGTATGTGCCCATGTGCACACCACAGATGCATGTAGAGGTCATTGGACAGCTTTGTGGCCCACCTTTATGTTCATTTCAGGGATTGAACTCAGATTGCCAGGTTTGTGCAACCTGCTGAGCCATTTCACTATTTCAATATTCTGATGAAGCCACCAGGTCTTAGCCCTGGGGGGTATGCTTTAAAGACTATCCAGTCCCTGTCACCTCCCAGTGGACTTTCTGAGCCCCGCAGCAGACTATGTTTCTACTCTCTTTGTACCTTACAGTGTGGAGAGGATAAGTCTGTTCCAATGGAAGTCCTCTCCTTTCCACCTACCCCAACTCTGGCCTATTACCCCTCAGGGCATCTGATGTCACTTGTATGGGGTAAGCTCTGCCTTGGGATAGTGCTTCCTCTTCTTAGCCCAGGCTACCCTGGCATTGCATATTCTGTAAGTATCCTGGGTGATATGTAGTTTTCTAGCTCCTGGGATCACCAGTTCCAATGTTATATAGACATGAGGTCTGGTAGGTAGATAATACTCCCTCCCCCAAGACAGCCCTGCCCTGACCCCAGAACCTGTAAAATGTGACATTGAAGACAAAAGGATTTTGAGAAAGCTGAGGGGAAAACGGGAACCCTTTTTTATCTAGATGGTTATCTAGATGGATCCAGAGTCATCACAGGGCTCTAATAAAAGGGGCAGGGATGCCAAAGAACAGGGGACTTGGAGCTGGGTTTGAAGATAAGAGAAGAGCTGAGCACCGCCCCCAAGTCTGCAGAAAGAGTTATCAGCCCTGTTGATACCTTAGTGTTAGCCCATGGGACCTTTGTCAGAGTTCCGGTGTTCAACATGTGAAGTAAGTCTGTTGTTTGGAACACAGCTGTGTTTCAGGCTTATGAAACAGTGGCCATGAGGCATAGTTATAACAGATTGTTTCTTTGGGGCCACCAACCAGCTCCCAAATCATGACACAGAAACTTCTTACTAGTTATAACTGCTTGATCTCATCTTAGCTCTTATTTTTATCTATTTCTCTTCATCTATATTTTGTCTTGGGGCTTTATAGTTTTCTATGTATCATACTTCCCTGCTTTCCTGTTTGGTTGGCTGGCTGGTGGCTACCTGGCTTCTGGCTCCGGGCATGTCTTTCTCTTTCTTTCTTTTTTTTTATGGTTTATTTAACTTTATTTTATGTGCATTGGTGTGAAGGTGTCAGATCCCCTGGAACTGGATTTTCAGACAGTTGTGAGCCACCATGTGGGTGCTGGGAATCGAACCCGGGTCCTCGAGAAGAGCAGTCAGTGCTCTTAACTGCTGATCCATCTCTCCAGCCCCTTCTCTTTCTCCTCGTTCTCATCTTCTCTTCTCTCCCCAGCCTAGATTTTTTCTCCTGCTTATTCTCTTTGCCTGCCAGCCCTGCTTATCTCTGTCCTGCCCAGCTATTGGCCATTCAGCATTTCATTGGACCTCTGCCAGGTGCCTCTGGCAGGTGAGGTGAAACAGCATCACATCTTTCCATAGTTAAACAAATGCCACTAAAACAAACGTCACAAATCTTTACACTGTTCATGAAGGCAGCAGAAACAAATGTAACACACCTTTACACAGGTAAAGTAATATTCTGTAGCACAAATAAGTGTAACACATCTTTATAGTTAAATAATATTCCACAACATATAGTTGAAAGTAGCTAGAAGTAAACCGCTGTTCATTTTCAGTAGGAGGTACATTTAGAGTTCACCATGGACGACAGATGAGGAGGCACTGTCCCCATGTCTTGTCTAGCTAGAAGCGTGTGCCCTTTTGCCTGGGTGCTTTTTAGTTTATCTTAGAGTTAAAAAGTTACAGCCTGCCCGTGTGTCAGGAAAGAGGAGGAGTTCTGGAGACCCAGAAGGATGAGGAATTTAGGGCGGGGACTTTGCTAGACTCGCAGGAAAGATTGTATCTCTCTGAAGAACTCAGCAATGAGAAATTCAGTGGTCAAGTAAATGCTGTTTGAAGGATATAAAGCAACAGCAGCATTATTTTGTACCAAATCAGCATGCAAGTCATTTCTTTTTTTTTTTTATGCCCGCCTGATTTAGCAAGGTTGTAAACTTAAGTACTTCACTTCTGCTACTGAGTCTCCAGTATTGTTATTCTAGAGTGAGGATTATTGTTTCTTGTCCCAGCGCCCCAGCCCTGCTCCTGTCCCTGGGGCTCAGAATTCACCCTGGAGAAGCCTCACCTTTCTGTGACTCTCATTTCAGCTCTGTGCTTCAAGCTGGTCAGTTTCTCTGGTTGGCTGGGGTGTTCCCAACCCTTGATCTGTCTGTATCTTTACGTCTCCATCTTTCTACATATATTTTTGTTTGTTTATTCTTTCGAGACATGGTTCCTCTATGTAACAACCCTGGCTGTCCTGGAACTCACTCTATAGACTAGGGTGGCCTTGAACTCACAGTTATCTGCCTGCCTCTGCCTCCCCGAGTGCTAGGACTAAAGGCATCTGACACCATTGCCCAGCTCTCTATATCTTTTTTGTTTCTGTATTTCTCTTTTTTTGTCATGTCTGGATTGTTTTGTTTTATTATTTTGCTCATTTCTGGGGTAACAGCTGTCTGTGCTTGACATATTTCATTATATTTAATAAACAACAAAGCTCTGTTAAGTGGGGATCATTTCCATTTTCTTCTAGTGTTGCAGGCTTTTTTTTTTTCTTCCCAAGACAGGATTTCTCTGTGTAGCCCTGGCTGTCCTGGAACTCACTTTGTAGACCAGGCTGACCTTGAATTTAGAGATCCACCTGCCTCTGCCTCCCAAGTGCTGGGATTAAAGGCGTGTGCCACCACCATCCAGCTGATGTTTAGACAGAACATTCTGGGAATGAACATTGGGAGATGGCTTCCCTGCAGGTTTTCCCCAAAATTTTTATTGTGGTAACATGCACAGAAAATTTGTGCAGATGTGCAGCATGCTGCTGAGCTGTGTGCTGAAAATGCCTGCCAGTCCTCTTGTCATCGCTGTCACAAAACAGAAGAGAAATCCAACTTAAAGGAAAGGTTTGTGTTGAGCCCTGGCTTTAGGTTTTGGTCCATGGTTAGATATGTGGCAAGGCAAAGCATTATGGTGGGAGGGATCGCAGAGGAAAGCTGTGCCCATGATGGTAGCCACCAAAGAGAGACAAGGAGGTAGGATTGGGGCCTTGCAGGGCACATCCCTATCACCCACGTCCTCCAAATCCAAACTCTGTTCACCTCCTGCTTTCTACCACATCCTAGCAATTAGATTACAGATCTATTGATAAGGCCAGGTTCTCAGGCTCTAATCACTTCCCCAAAGTCCACCTCTGACTGTTGCAGTGAGCATGACATTTAACACATTTAACACATCAGTGTTGGGGAACATTTTGTATGCAAACCATGACAGAATAGAGTGGTAAATTTTATGTGTGTCTTTTTTTTTTTTTGTTTTTTTGAGCCAGGGTTTCTCTGTAGCTTTTTAGAGCCTGTCCTGGAACTAGCTCTTGTAGACCAGGCTGGCCTCGAACTCACAGAGATCTGCCTGCCTCTGCCTCCTGAGTGCTGGGATTAAAGGCATGTGCCACCACCGCCCAGCTTGTGTATCTTACTACAATAAAAAAATTGTGGGAAAGCCTGCATGGGACATTCTGTAGTATAGACATTCTGTAATTGTTCTGCATGTTCTCATTTCATGGATGTTCAGAATGTTTTTAGTGTTTCTTTTTAAGGTCCTGGAACTTGGGTCCTTACAAATAGACTTCCATTTCTGTAGATCAGATTTCCAAATGTGGGATAGTTAAGCAGAGGTCTCTAGAATTTTAATTGGTAGCTCTTCCTTGAAAGGAGTAGCCAGACACAGCTCCTGAGGAATGGGTGAGAAGACTTACATTATGTGACTTCTTTGGAGAGATATGAAAAGTTTTTCTTTGCCTCAGCTAAGGCACCAATGACAGACCACAGAAATGTTTCTACCCCAGTACAGCTTGCTGAGCAAATTATATTTTTGTCATTACTTACAGGTGCATAGATGAGGGGTTACTTATAGATGCCTGGGTCAATCAAAGGCAGGTGTGTTGTTTAAAAGCCTACTCCAGGGACTGGAGAGATGGCTCAGTGGTTAAGAACACTGGCTGCTCTTTTTTGAGGACCTTGGTTTAATTCCCAGGACTCACAGAGGCTTACAACAATCTAACTTCAGTTCTCTAGGACCCTCTGGCCTTCTCAGGCACTGCACGAATGTGGTGCCCAGACACACATGCAGTCAAAAATGAGTTTAAAAAAGAAAGGAAAGAAAAGCTTACCCCAGCATGGGTGACAACTCATGAAACCTTATCCCTGAGATCCCTGTGTAGCTTGCAGACAGCGCTCAGAGATCTTTGTTCCTGCTCATATGAGTAGTAAACCTTGGTGAGGGGCTTTGAAAGCTGGTTTTTTTTTTTTTAAGATTTATTTATTTATTTTCTATACAGTGTTCTGTCTGCATGTGTGCCTGCAGGCCAGAAGAGGGCACCAGATTTCGTTACAGATGGTTGTGACCACCACGTGGTTGCCGGGAATTGAACTCAGGACCTCTGGAAGAACAATCAGTCTTCTTAACCTCTGAGCCATCTCTCCAGGAGGGGCTTTGGAGAGTCTCTCTGTGAACCTGCAGCTAGACAGGATCTTCCTGTCTCCGTTTCCCCAGCTCTGGGGTTACATATGCATACCCCATTCTGGATTTTGTGTGGGTGCTAGAAGCACAAACTTTTGTCCCCACGTTTGTGCAGCAAAGCAAGAACCTGTGGAGATATCTTTCTAGCTTCAAGACTTGTGTGTTATTTTGAATTCAAGTAGATATGCCTGCCTCTGCATTGAAAATGCTGGGAACTGAAGGCATGTGCCACCACACGCTGCACTCCCTACGAGTGACAGTTTAATTCAGAGTAAATACCTACACAGCAATTTGCTTGATCCAACGCACGTCGGTGCCACCCTCCCCCCCTCCAGTATCTCCCAGTGCTGTGTGCATACTCCCGGGAAAATAAGAAAGCCCTCCATAGCTCTATCAGTTACTTGTCTTGTTGCTGTGATAAAAATACCCTGACAGAGAAAATTAAGGGAGAAAGGTTTTTATTTTGGTTTATAGTTTGAAGATACATTCCATCATGGAGAGGCAGTCACGGTAGAAGGAACATGAATCAGTTGATCACATTGTATCCGCAGGAAGAGAGCAGAGGGAACATGTGCTTAGTCTCAGCATGCTTTGTCCAGGACTGAAGCCCACGAGTTGATGCCACCCACAGATAAGGGAGTTCTTCCCAATTCAATTGACCCAGTCTAGATAATGGCTTACAGATGTGGCCAGAGGCTTATCACCCGGGTAATTCTAGATCCTGTCAGGTTGACCACAATAGCAGCAGATGTCACAAAGCAGTGGTCTTACCTGTCCTTCAACCCCTACTGTGTCTTCCTTGTTGGAAGACGCAATTCTGTTAGGTTCCACACAGTGGAAATGTTCCTGTACTGTGGGGTTGGGGAGGTCCTTACTTGGTGGTACTTGCAAAATTTTTAGAAAAGGAAAAAAAAAAAAGAAGAAGAAGAAAAAAGAAAGAAAGAAAATCCAAACAACAAGACCAAAATTTTGGATGAATGGGGGAAGAGGGGTTATCTTCATTTTTCTTCAGACTTGGAGCCATTGTCAAAAATAGTGTGAAGGCTGGGATAGAAAGGGGAGGTCTTGCAGGGCAGAGCACATACAAGGGGTGTAGGAGGGGCTTGTAGGTCTCTTCCAGGATGTCTAGGAAGAACAGGGGCTTTCACTAGCATTTGGGAAATGGCTTAGACCTGAGGACAGAAGTGCCAGGAATAAAACCCAGCCCTACCAGGATGACCATTTAACTTCACGGAACCTATCCCCTCTTCTAGGATGGTGGCTGGAGCAAAAGGCAAGAGCTTTCACTGAGAGATAGACTGCTTGATCCCATAGGGCTCACAGTCTTTTTTGGGTGTGGTCAAGGGAGTGGCTGTGGTCACTTGATGTCGCCTGTGACTTTGAGTAGAATAAACCCAAAGAAAAACCACAGCGGGGCTGGAGAGATGGCTCAGTGGTTAAGAGCACTGACTGCTCTTCCAGAGGACCTGGGTTCAATTCCCAGCACCCACGTGGCAGCTCACAACTGTCTGAAAATGCAGTTCCACGAGATCTGACACCTTCATACCAATGTGCATAAAATAAAGTTAAATAAATCATGAAAAAATATATAAAAAAAGAAAAACCACAGCTGAGCACATTGTATTAAACCACGGGAAACTAAGAAGCTGGGAAGTCAACCAGAGTGCTAGATCATGAGGCCACAAAATAACCGTCAACCTGAGAGACACAAAGAAGTACCCGTCAAGAACGAGGCTGAAAGCCCATGCCTGTCAGCCCACAACTTCTGGAGTTTGAAGCAAGAGGGTCCAGGGGTCCAGGGTAGCCTGAGCTACATAGTGAAAATCTATCTTAAAAATGAATCAAGAAAAAAGAGTTATGTTTTCAAGTAAAGAAAAAAATGGACTGGAATTTTAAAAATCAATCATAATAAAGAACAATGGGGTGGAGTTGGCAGCAAACAGAAGGCAGGTGTCTTGAGGGCACCCTATGTCCAAAAAATGCTGACAGCTCTAATTTGTACAAGCTACTGATGGGACATATCAGCTAGAGCCTACACTGGAGGAGGTTGCTTGCTCCCCATATCGAGAGGTGACAATTGGAAAGAGAAAAAGATCAGCTTAAAGCATACAAGGAATGAGAAGTTACATGCAGAATGGGGGAGGCAAAAGCAAAATATGTAGAGACATAAGGCAAAACCATCAGCTCAAACCCAAACACTCCCAAATTACACTAAAGACAACCTGACTAGCATTTTCATTAAAAGACAAATTGGCTGTGTTGGCAAAGACAAGAACAGACATCAGAGACCCGAACAGCCACATGCCCGCGACAGCAGAGGTAGACAGCTGCACAGAGCAGGAGAGGCTGGCAGCAGGGAGGAGGCTGTGACAGGCACTTGGACACTTTCGTAAGAGTGGGTGTGCAGGAAGAGACCTCTGCCAGTGGAAAAGAAAGCGTTCAAAAGAAAGTCAGAGCAGCTGTAAGTCTGTATTCTGCTCCTGCTAGGCTTTAAAACTGTACCAATTCATAGGCACAAACGGGCAGATTCTCAGTGATGACTGAAACTCTTTCAGTGACTGGGAGGGCGAGCAAGCCAAAGCAAAGCCAGTTAAGAAGGGCACATCGCCATGCCAAGTCAAGGAAGCAAGTACAACCAGTGGGCTTTATTCCTAGAGCAAAGGGCTCTTGTGCCTCACTATGAGTGGTCGGAGATTAGGTCTCACATTCCTTTTTTAATTTTTTTTTTTGAGGCAGGGTTTTCCTGTGTAACAGCGCAGGCTATCCTGGAACTCACTCTGGAGACCAGGTTGGCCTCGGACACACAGACATTCACCTGCCTCTGCCTCGGGAGTGATGGAATTAAAGGCTTGGTGGGTCTAGAATTCTCATGCAAGTGTTGTAGTTGCTAAGCAGAGTGCAACCTTGAGCATGTATTTTGATTTTAAAGAAGATGCTGACTTGGGAAGGGTTTTTGTCAGATGGTGTCTTCACAGCTTTCTTTTAAGACGGTGCTTTTCATGACTTGTTCAACCCTTGGATAGAAGAGACATTTATTTCTGTTACACTTCTCACAGGAATGAAAGAGGGCTTGCCAGAGATCTATAGACTGCTGAAGATTAAAATATATATATATATATATATATATATATATATATATATATATATACGGTGAGCAGCTTTATACAATAAACTTGACAATTTATATAAAAATAGATAACATTTGGAAAATAGTGACTTTCTAAAACTGGGACAAGATGAATGGGGACAAATTCAAGGCTGACCACCTGGATGGCTGCTTGGACATGCTACAGTACAGTCTTAGTTAGGGTTTCTATTGCTGTGAGAGACACCATGACCATGACAACTCTTAAAAGGAAAGCATTTAATTCGGGAGGCTCACCTACAGTTTCAGAGGTTCCGTGCAGTATCATTATGGTGAGGACCATGGCGGCATGCAGGCAGACATGGTGCTGGCTACATCTTAATCAGAAGGCAATAGGGCTGGGCAGTATCCTGAACATAGGAAACCTCAAAGTCTACCCCCACAGTGACACATTTCCTCCAACAATGCCATATCCACGCCAACAAAGCCACTCTTAATAGTGCCACTTCCTATGAGATTATGGGGACCAATCACATTCAAACTACCACAGATACAGAACACTGACCTTGAAAAGACCCGTGCACTGTGGGGTGCTCCTCTCTGGACCCCACAGACCACACTGAAACACCAATTTCCAAGCACAAATCAAATGTAAAGATATCCTTTACTAACCAAGGCAAAGAGACTCTGAACCTGGCAGAAACAGTGTTCTTCAAGTTTTAATTTTAAGAGGAGAAAAGGGAAGGTCTGTAACCAGTCTTTCTCTGTCCCACCAGCCAGCTCCCAAGTAATGACACGGAGAATTCTTATTAATTATGAAAGCTTAGCCTTAGCTTAGGCTTGTCCCACTAGTTCTTAAAACTTAAATTAACCCATATTTTTATTAATCTGCATCTATCATGTGGCTTTTACCTCTCTCCCATTTTGTGTGGCCGAATTGTTCCCCCATGGCATCTCTCATGTCTAGATTCATCTCCTACTTCCTCTCTCTCTCTGCCTGGAAGTCTCACCTATACCTTCTGCCTAACTATTGGCTGTTAAGCTTTTTATTAAACTAGTCAGTATATCTTCAGTGTATACTCCATAGCAAGCAGAGATCTGTCTTAGAATGAGCTAGGATGTGTTGGTAAGTTCTGACTGGGTATTTTAATTGGGGCAGTCAAAATAATGAAATTTGATTGCTGAACCTTGATGTTGTGACAGTTGGCCCTTGGTGGTCAGTCTCAGGAATGAGCCAGTGGCCAAATAAAGGAGTAGACCTTGGCGGCCGGTGTCAGGGATGTAATCTAATGGTTTAGCAAGAGGGAGAGAGATAAAAGGCGAAACCTGCTGGTGGCATATTCGCCATGCTCAGGCCTGCTAGAGCCCTTCTGAGCTCACCAGATTTCAGGGGATGTGGAGCCTTAGCCATGTCCTTTCTGGAAGGAGTGTGGAGCCACGGGGGAAGAGATCCCACAATTTCTTAGAAAAAAACATTCGTTTGCCATATAATTCAGCCATTATGCTCCTCAGTGTTTACCTAAAGCTGTTGAAAGCTTGTGTCTACACAAAACCCCGAATGTGGTATTTATAGCAGCTTTATTCACAACTGCTAACCCTGGCCTAAACACTAAAAAGAAGGGCATTATTCATGGGCAGATGAGCTAGGAGACCTGTGGGAGAAGCCCAGCTCCATGGACTGCTGCCGGGTGGTAGCTGGCAGGGAATTCCGCTCACAAGGCCATCTGAGCAGCTCGCTCCGGTTCTCAGAGCCTTGTTGGACAATGACATGGAGGAAAGCAGAAAGAACAGCGTTGAGATCACGACCTGGAGCTGCAAGTCTTCAAGGCAACGATGGGCTTCATTTACACCCGGAAGGAACCAGACCTCCGCAGCATGGCAGACGCTGTGCTGGCAGCTGCTGACAAGTGTGGCCTGGAGCATTTGAAGGTCATGTGTGAGAGGGCCCTCTGCAAGGCACCTCTCTGTGGAAAATGCCGCCCACACTCTCTTCCTGGCTGACCTCCACGGCACGGGGCAGCTGAAAACCCCGGCACTGGATTTTATTACAGCTCATGCTTCCGAGGTCTCTGAGATGCCAAGCTGGCAGACAAGGGTGGATTCATACTCCTGCTTTCTGGCTGCAGCATACTGCTCCCTGGCTTCTGCTCACCGCTCTTTACTGGAGCCCCCTCTCAAAAGCCTGAAGCAAACCTAAGACCCTGTCATCTGTGAGCTACAGGTGTACCCCAGAAGCAGCAGCCAGCGTGGTTACCAATGATGCCTGGGTAGGCTGTGTGTGTGTGTGTGTGTGTATTGAATATATATATATGGGGAAAGACAGCATGATGGCTCAGGCTTTAATACAAAGCTGTATATGAGTTGATTGGCAGGTTGGGGGAGGGGCAGCAGTGGACTCTGGTACACTCTAAGCAACCTTTACCCTGTCCAATGAGTTGGCTACTGGGATTCAGTTTAGTTAATGGCCGAAGCACATCCCAACAGGGTTTCTTTGGAGAAACCTGTCTGGATTGGACTGTACAGAACGTATGCTCAAGGGCTCAAAGAAAACGAGAAACAAACGAATGTTCACTTATAAGAGAAGAGGAAGAGGATGAAGACACTGTTTCTCCAAACTCAGTTTGTGGAGACTGGAGTGATGACTCAGTTGGCAAAAGCTTGCAGAGGAACCTTGTTCAGTTCCCAGCACACATGGGGAACTTTTCAACAACCTACGACTGGAGATCAAGCAGATCTGAAGTCCCCTTCTTGTCCTCATGTGCATATCCATCTTTATAGATAGAATTTTAATCAAATACATATAAAATGAATGAAAAATTAAAAAAAGAAGTGTATTATTTCAGATTGCCGTTCTCCAGGCAAGATGTGGCCATTGCCCACACAAGTTCCCAGTGGATGTTACTACCTATGTGAGTCTCAGAAGACTGAGCCCTTCAGTGTTCCTTCATTGAGGAGAGGAAGGGGCTGGCTACAGGGCTCTCCCCCTTCTTGAGGATGTGCAGTTAACAGTTTCTAGGAAGAGAGGATTAGAAGGTAACCATCTCTCTGAAGATATATCAGCAGTTAACTGTTTCTGGACCCTGCCCCTCTCTGAGGAGATTATCTATCTATCTATCTATCTATCTATCTATCTATCTATCTATCTATCTATCTATCTATCTATCTTCTATCATCTATCTATCAACCAATCAATCTATCTTCCACTGTGGGATAATGCTCTTGTACTTTGTAAAGATTTGTCAGTCATATTGGTTTAATAACACTCTGATTGGCCAGGCAGAAAGTTTAGGCAGGGTGACCAGACTAGGAGAACTCTGGGAAGAGTAAAGTCTCAGTCTGCAGTCACCAGCCAGATGCAGAGGAAACAAGATGAGAATGCCTTACTGAGTAAGGTACCAAACCATGTGGCTAATAAGAATTATAGGTTAATTTAAGTTGTAAGAGCTAGCTAATAATAAACCTAAGCTATTAGGCCAATTAGTTTGTTATTAATATAAGCCTCTGTGTGTTTTCTTGGGACTGAATGGCTGCAGGACCACACAGGACAGAAACTTTTGTCCACAATCTTCTATCTATCTATCTATCTATCTATCTATCTATCTATCTATCTATCTATCTATCTACCATCTCCCTATGAATATATTATATACATTATAATACAGTTAGTGATTGATGGGGAAGTGGCTTATATCCCTCCCCAAGGATATATAAACTGCTAACTTGCTGAGAAAGACATTTTATTTAGTGGTCTAGTTGTTTATAAGTTGCCTGTGCTCTTATAAATAGACTCTCATCCATTCTGTAAGAACTTTAAAGTCAGCCAGGTGGTGGTGGCACATGCTTTTAATCCCAGCATTCAGAAAGCAGAAATAGGCAGATCAGGAGAGTTTGAAGCCAGCCTAGTCTACAGAGTGTGTTCTAGGATAGCCAGGGCTACACGAAGAAATAGTTTTCTTTGTTGTTGGGGCCCCATCTGGGGTGAAAAGTGGTTTGTTCATTTTCCCAGGAAAAGTTCACAGAATAGCTATCAAGCTATGAAAAGGCAGAGATGAAATTCAAATGCATTTGACTAGGAGAGGCCATATGAAAAGTCTCTTATTGTGTGATTGCAACCACAAGGCTTTCTGGAAAAGGCAAAGTCAAGGTGTGAAGGGGTCAGGACTTGAGTGAAGGTGTGTGTGTGTGTGTGTGTGTGTGTGTGTGTGTACATATGCAGAACTCAGAGTGTGATTGTGGAGAATCTTGGGTGTCTTTTGTGACCTAATATCCAGGTTCTTTGTGTCTTGAACAAAGAACTGATGAGACACAGAAATGCAGTAGCTAAAGTATAGATTTTTAAGATAGATAAGGAAGTATAGGTATGCTCCACAGAGTGGGAGTGGGCTGAAGTAAGCCAGAGGCTCAAGAACAGTTTTCAGGTCCAGGGGTGTGGATTATTTTGTTAGTGATTAACTCTGAGTCAACAAGAATGGACCAGTGTCACATTAAGGAAAGAAACTGAAGCCCTTCCCCTTGGAGTCACTTAACCAAGAGATGGTCTAGATTAGAACTCTCTACTTCATGCTCCACATGTCTGTGCCTGCGTAAATGCTGGCTTGTGCATCTGCCCATATGTCCGTGTCTTCTGTTCAGTGTGTGTGTGTGTGTGTGTGTGTGTGTGTGTGTGTGTGTGTGTCTGTCATAGCTGTCCATATCTGTGACTGGTGTCTGTCTGTTGTATGAGCTGTGTGTGTGTATGTGTGTGTCTGTCTGTTGTGGCTGTCCTTGTCTGTGATTGGTGTGTCTGTTGTATGAGTTGTGTGTGTGTGTGTGTGTGTGTGTCTGTCATGGCTGTCGGTGTCTATGAGTGGTGTCTGTCTGTTGTATGAGCTGTGTGTATGTCTGTCTGTCTGTCTGTCCATTGTGGATGTCTGAATCTGTGTGTACTGTCTGTCTGTTGTATGAGGTGCTCATGTGCTTGTGTATGTGTGTGGCTGTCATGGCTGTCCGTGTCTGTGAGGGATGTCTCTCTGTCTATCATAGGTCTGTATCTGTGAGGGTGTCTGTCTGCTGTATGACTTGTGCATGCATGTGTCTGTCTGTCCCTAAGAAGGGACTTTGCTCTGTCGTTATTGAACAGCATAAAAAGCACCATATGGGGGAGAGAATGGGATACTTGACAGAAATCTTTAAGAGTGTTACAAGGGATTAAGTCGCTGGCTCCAGCTGATCTCGGCTGACCCAGATGACAAGCACCATTATGACCCAGTACCCATACATGGATGCTTTCCACCTTTGGGACAGATTTTAGAAGATTGCCTTCAGCTTCTGCATTTGCTGCTTTCAGCAAACGGTCCACACGCATTATCTGGGTCAGGGGCACGGAAGAGTGTGTAACTTAAGATTGCAGCTATGCATTGCTCGAGTTGTAAAAGTTGATTAGATGGGAGATCCAAGGCATGTAAGACTGATTGTTACACTGTTCTCTTAAAGGCAGGTTAAACAAACAGGTTGGGTACACAGTGGGACAGCAGTCTTGAGTCTTAAGTACTCCAGATGTATTATTAACTCTGGCTGCGAGGCCCAGCAAACTTCCAGTCTCTTAGAATGTAAGGAATATTTTTAGAAGATTGCATCACCATATCCGGGAGCTTTATTTTTTAGTTTTGAAACAAAACATAAAGGTCAAGATCCCTTAAAGTGGTGTTTTTTTTTTTTTTTTTTTTTTTTTTTTTTTTTTTTTTTTTTTTTTTTTTTTTTTTTTTTTTTTTTTTTTTTTTTTTTTTTTTTTTTTTTTTTTTTTTTTTTTTTTTTTTTTTTTTTTTTTTTTTTTTTTTTTTTTTTTTTTTTTTTTTTTTTTTTTTTTTTTTACTTTTTAAAGTTTGTTTTTATTACCTTGCTTTTGTAGGTTGTAGGTGACTGATTTTTCTTGTGTTGTGAGGATTTACTCCCCGGGGAGGCGGGAGGTCTGGCACAGTCCAAGTGATGGTCTTTCTTGGTGGCTGAATCTTGGAGTTAATCTTTTCATGACCCACAGTCATGGCCATCTGACCTTCTTTCCTGCTTCAAGAGGACTTTTGGGGCTGTGTAAGATACTCTACAGGGCCTGTCAAGGCCGTACATGTCATAAGACATCTGACAAAGCCCACCAACAAGGGGACATGATGTAAGCTGCGCTCTGGAGGACAAGGACGTGTGAGCATGAATGTGCAGGAGCTGCAAATGCCCTCCCTAAATCTGTTAAATGCAGGGACTCTGCACCTAGCTGTCTGGGCTGGGATGAGGAATACATAGGAGCGTTCTATTTTCTGCAAACTCAAAACAATTTTAAAAAATGAAGTCTATCCATTAAAAACGTGTAACAATAAAGCTGTAAAATTAAGAAAGGAGAGTAGTTTTTTGAATAGTCTTTGGCATATTTGCATAATATTGGGTCATCCCCATGTTTCACAAACTTGATATTTGAACAGCCATAGGGCTGCCTCGGCTCTGAGGAATGCCTGTCCTATGGCCCCCATCTTACCTTTGAGAGCTTGTCAACACTGGGAAGTGTTCAGGGTCTGATCCCTATCCATCTAGTTTACCCGAGACTTGACCAGGCTGGCTGTTTTTGTGACTAGGGTATGGTACCCAGTTGTGGGTCATACACCAACCAGGTGCTGCTGGGGAGATGTTTTGTTTTTCACACACACATACACATGCACACACACACACACACACACACACACACACACACACACACACACACACACACAGAAGGGGTGGGAGAAGGAGGAGTAGAGGTGCCCGCAGAGGCCAGAGGCATTAGATCCTGCTGGAGCTGTAGTTATAGGCAGTTATGAGCTGTCTCATGTGGGTTCTGGGAACCAAATTCAGGACCATCTGGAAGAATAGAACCTGCTCTTAACCACTGAGCCCTCCGCCAACTCATTTTTGGATGAAATTAATGACCACGTTGGCAGACTGAGCGACACCGAGGGCCGTGTTGTGTATGAGCTCTGCTGCAGCTGAGGAGACTTGAGTGGAGGAGATGCCCTCCAGAAGGGCTAACTTCTAAGCACTGGTTTCACTTCATCCCCACATCTGGTGGCCTGCCGCCTGTCCTGGTCCCAAGAGCCCTACACATTTCTCCTAGATCCTGCTGATCCTGTTACCCCGGCAAGCTCTGCCTACTAAGGGTGACCCTCTTGGGGCCTTGGTTTCCTCTTACTTCAGTGAGGAGTGCCAGTTGTCTCGTGCTCACAGATGAGAATCCTTCCCTTTTGCCTAACAGAGGCAGCTTCTGGGATTAGGCAGAGGGCCACATGTCCCTGTTAGCACTTTTGGCTCAGCGACGGCCCTTCCAGTCCAGAATAAGATTCTTGTTATAAGAACAAACTCTAGACGCATTAAGTACAAACTTGCCATCTGCGCCCCAGGTCCTGGCAGCCGCTGCTTGACTTGCCATCTCTGACTTTCGTTCCTTGTGTGAGTAGAATCGCAGTTTATCTTTTTATGCAACAGCTTACTTCCCTGAGCTCGCTGCTGTTATGATTCATCCATGGTGTAGCATATGTCAGAATTTCCTTCCCTCTTGGGGCCGATGTTCCATTGTATGGGTGACTCTAATTGGTTCGTTCACTCATTCCCTCACGGACATTCTGACTGCTCCTACCTCTTCAGTCTTGTGGATGAAGAGCCTGTGGATGTGGAACACAAACATTCCTTTTTTTTTTTTTTATGCCTGATGAACATTCTGCCTGTGGAATGATTTGGTTCTGGGGTTTTGAGATAAAAACCTATGAACCTCAAAACAGCTATAGATTGTATGAGCATGTGGTGGGCAGGTCAGTAGTGTACTTATGCCCACCAGGTGTCCCTGGGTGCTTGCTACCTGGTAACAGCCCCCTCCGACCATACCTTGGGGCCAGGTTTCTGGCAGGGGATCCTATCAGTGAGAGGGGAGCCTGACCAGGTCTATGCAATGGCTGGAGAGATGGCTCAGCAGTTAAAAAAAAAATGCCCGCTGCTCTTACAGAGGACCAAGGTTCAGTTCCTAACACTTACACCAGGTGGCTCACATCTGCCGGAAACTCTAGCTCTCTATCCTCCATGGACATTTACATACAAATGATGCCCACAATCCATGAAAACACACACACACACACACACACACACACACCTTTTTTTACAAAATATTAGAGACTAGGTGTGGTGTTGAACATCTTTAATCCCAGTACTCTGGAAGCAGAGGCAGCCAGATCTGAGTTCCAGGCCAGCCAGGGCTACATAGTGAGACCCTGTGGTCTCAAACAAAACAAAGCAAACTCTATATCTATTGGAGAAGAGAAGAAAGGGTCTTCTGAGTGGCCCTGTCGACTGGGACTGAGGTCCTATGTCCTAGAGCCTTGATGGGTTGATGGCCGCCTGGAGGAATTCCACACCTTGAACCCTTAAAAAATCGAGAGTTCCTCTATTGCAAAGGGACTCCACCCACACCGGTCCACTGACCTTGTACCACTGAGACCACCAGGACTCAGCCTCTAGTCCTCACAGGGATCTAGGTGCCAGTCCCGCCTTCCTTAGCAAGAACTACTGACTGGGCTTCTCCTGCCTCCTTCATCCTACAGTGCCAGACCCAAGTTGTCTGAATCAGGGGCTTTTGCCCACCTCTGCAGACCAGTTAGGGAGGGGCATCGGTTCCTGAGAGATGGGGAGGCGACAGAAAAGAGAAGAAACCCTTTGGGCGGGGCTCAGCGTGGGTAGGTAGCTTGGACACCTGGGAACTGCTCCCCTGGGGTCAGCTTTGATTTGTGGCGGAGGAGCCACATCAAGAGGCTGCTTGGGGCTGCAGCCTCGCCAGAGATGAGGGACACCGCAGCGGGAGGGGGTAGGCGCAGGGTCTCAGCCAGGCGGTGACACATGTGCCTGGGGCAGAGCTAGGGGACGGAAAAAATGAGTGCGGGGAGGTGCAGCCGCGGCGGCTGCTTTACGGGAAAGCGGATGTGAAGTGCTGACAGGTCCCTGCCGTTCTCAGTTCTTATCTGAACAGGGGCTGCCACCACCGGATGGCCTGGCCCAGAAGCGCCTTTGCAGCCCAGAGCCAGAGAACCGTTGAGAGAAACGACCACTTCCTCCCGCCTGCTGTTCCTCCTCCTCTTCTCCCTCCTTTTTCTTTTTTCTTTTGTACTCTCCATCCCTTTTATATTCTTTTAACTCATAACGATGTTCTTGTAACAACATATTTAAGGTGTATTAATCAGATTTTAATTATGGTGTTTTTTGTTGCCCACCTGGCTCCCTTCTCATTTCGGCACAAGTCTAACTTGGTTCTTCGTCTTCAGACACAGTGAGTTGCTGGTCATCCCTACTGCACTTTGGGCTGAGTCTGCTCAAATCGTTGAGACTGCTGTTGGGGACAAGAGGGCATGGGACAGGTCAGATCCCTATGGCTGGGTTGGCGTGGTTTTGCCTCAGTACTGACAGTCCCGTGCCTCCCTTCCTCACAGTGTGCCACAGGGAACAGACGGGCAAAGGTGAATGCTATAAGCTTGGTGCCTTCTGCCATGGAGGAGGGGATGATGAGTAAAATTTAGCACTCTTTCACTGTTTAAGGTGTGTGTCTGTGTGTGTGTGTACACATTCATACACAGACTTTATCCACATGTGCATAAACAGATATACAAGGACAGACACAAAACACATGCATGAACACACGTACCATATATGCACACATGTATAAGCAGGCATTGAGGGATGTGCACCATATGTTTTGGTGAACTGATGGTTACATCTCCTGCCAACTTTTCCATTATAGGCTGAATTTTCTCCTTTCCAGGCTATTAGATCTCCATTTAACTTGTATTTGGGTCTTCGTGTGACAGGCAGATGTTCTACTTCAGCTTGTGTATGATACTCTTTCACCACCTTGAGGCTTTTGCCTTCCACTTTGTGGGCCTAATCTGTCCATCTTAGTTTGAACTGCTCCTTGACCAGAGCTTTTTAATAGCTAGGGTTTGCCCCACACCCGTGCTGTCTGGCAACACGCCCTCACCTACCTGAGTTTCTTGTACATTCCATCCATATGTTCTGCTGGGTTTGGGAGTGTGCAAGTGTGTTGCACGTAGTGGGAACCCGAACACCGAGCCAGGAGAATGCCAGCACCTAATAGGAAGTCCCCACTTGCAGGGACTTCAGGCGGCTCCTTGCTGGTCCCAGCACAGGCAGTGGGGCCTCCTCTCCCCCTTCCTGCACGATTATCTTGTCTGCTTCTTTGTCCACTTTCCTACATACTCTATAGGTGAGACCTTTTCTTTATCAGAGCGATGTTGAATTTATAGATCAAGTAGGAAGAGCTACCGTGTCCGCAGTATGGTACCACTGTGAGAAGAGCATTGTGTGTGCCCTGTTTCTCCTGCAGCCATCGTACGGAACGCTGTCAGCAGTTCTCAACCTGTGGGTTGCGACTCCCACGGGGGTCGCATAGCAGATCTTTACATTAGGATTCATAACCGCAGCAAAATTACAGTTACGAAGTAGCTTTTACTAAATAATTTTATGGTTGGGGGGGTCACCATGACAGGAGGAATTGTATTCAAGAATCACAGCATCAGGGAGGTTGAGACCACTGCTCTAGCTAATGCCTCACCTGTAGCTGTGCTAGAGGGAGCAGGCCAGCACTCAGCTGTCTCTACCCGAGAGCTTCTTGAACAGTGGAGAGCTGCCCATCTCGTGATGTTCACCTTCTTCCTATCAGCTGGGTGACCAGGTTCCTTTTGTAGCGCCGGTGAGTTTTCCTAGAACCCTGGCTTATTCTTGACCTCGCTCCTTCGACACTGCCTGTCCAGGACATGGCATCTCCTTCTCCCTTGCTCATTATGGAGTGATGGCAGTGAGCTCAGGAGAGACTCAAGGGGTAGGGGATGTGTGGGTAGCTGCAGCACCCAAAGGCGGCTCTCTGGTCTCCAGCAGAGGCTGGAGAGGGCTGCCTGCCTTCCTCTGTTGTCAAAAGTCAGGACCTTGGGCTAGTGCTGGGCTGGGAAGAAGTTTATCCCTTCTGAAATGTCCTAGGCTGTGTCCTGGGGAGGGACCCACAGGTACCTCTCTCATACCCAGATATGCTTCACCCACCCTGCTGGGATGGCTCCCAGCACATGGCACCAACCCTGCCTGGAAGGACTCACAGAGGGCGACATGGGGGATACAGGCAAAGCAGCCCAGGGGATATTCCTGCTGAGCTGAGGCTTGAGGTCTGTCGCTGTGGGAGCCTCGGAAGGCCTGGTGTGGGGAGCATGCCTCTTCCTCAGCCTCTGCGCTTGAGGTCTTTCGTCCCTGGGTGGTGACATGTAAACATGAGAATGACGAATGGAGATGAGGCTAGGGAGTCACTGTGTATGTTAGGGATGGCAAGGATTGACTCAGACTGGGCCTCAAGAGGGTGGTGACCTGCCCCACTTCACCTGGAGCCTCGACATGGCCCTGCAGCTCTTCCTTTACCGCCCCAGCCCCAACACTGTCAGAAGTAGAACAGAATTTCTTAAAGCTTTTGTTACCATTTAATTATAATAGGCTAGAACCAAAAGAAAGAGACTCAGAGTCCTGGCCATATGGGTGCCCACCAGATAGCTAGACTCTTGCTGCCTTGACTGTCTGAAGTGTCAAGGCGACCCTTGAAATCCTTTGTCCATCTCACAGCACAGTGTGAATGGGAGCCAGAACTGGACTCCAGGAGAGGATGAATGGAGAGACCCCAACACCCAAATCACTGCCTAAGATGGCCACAGTTGGTATAAATCAAAACTGTGTCTCCCTTTTCCCTTCCCTGTTGCTGACACGGGACCTGTGCTTTTGGTCCCTAGGGGAAATTAGGGGAGAGGCAAGTGCCTCACTGGAGCTGTGGGTGGGTCTCTTGCTCTCTTGGGTCCCATCATTGCCTCAGTTTCCCAGCTGTAGAAAGAGCTGAGGTACCTGTGCATGCAGAAGGACAGCAGGGACTCTCATAGAGCCTCTACCTGGTGAGTGTGCATGCTTCCTCAGACTCCTGACGCTGGCCATTTTCCTAGTCTTCACCAGAACCTCTCCAGGTCTTGGGACTAGTTCAGGGTCCCCGGGTCCCCCAGCCTATGGGCTCCCAGCTGAGCGTCTCTCAAAGACAGCTCTAGGTGTTATGTCTACTGTATACCTGGAACTCCTTGTTATGGGGGTGCCTCACAGGCAGTCTCTAATCAGGTTCCCCCGTTTCCAGACACAGGATTCCCAGAGGCCATAGGCTACAGTGACTCAAGCCTTTCGCAGTTCCCAGCAGCAGGATTCGGGAGACCTAGGCTCAGGCCAGCTCTGCACTTTCTGACCCAAGGGGACAGGGATGCCTGCTGCTCCCAGCTCATGGCAGACATTAAGAGAACTGTCACTCAACAACGCCATGTGTTGGAATTGGCACAAGTGGTGGGCTGTCACTCCAGGTAATTCGGACCCTGGGAGCCTTTGTGGCCCTGTAGCCTGCACGTTCCTCTTGATGGACGAATGGACCAGTGCTCTCTGTTGAGAGTCTGTAGGATGCTAAGCACGTTCCTCTTGATGGACGAATGGACCAGCACTCTCTGTTGAGAGTCTGCAGGATGCTAATGGCGGAAGCATCTGGTCAAAGGGGCCAAGAACAGTGTCCATCCTCGTGCCTTGGTGGCCGGGGACCCTGAAGGCCATCAGCTGAGCCCCTACGTCCTAAGGATGAGGCACCCAGCCCTTCAGTGAAGACAATGGTGGCATACTCTGTGTGCACACAGGGGGTGGGGAGCTCTGGAGTCTTCTGTCTTCTCTGAAAGTCCAGCTCCTCGTAGGCCACACTGAAGACAGGTGCAGCTGAAGGGTCCTCCTTCTTCAAGGAAGGAAGAAGAAAGAGTTGTCTGTGTAGTCAGTTGGGGGCGGTGTGTGCATCCCATAATCTCAGCCATGCCCTATGCTGAGTTTCCAATCTGTCACTGGATTTGGGGTTCTTCTTAAGAGATCTCAGCCATTGAAGCTGGGACCTAACAGCTGTCCCTTCTCCCTTCTTCCCTCTCTGAGATTTAGGATGTAACCCCTTTGTTTCTGGCTCAGTTTCTACCTCTAAATGGTTCCTGGCCTTCTTGCAGGTTTAGTGTTCCAAAATGTGACATTTATACTTGTCTCTACCCAGAACAGAATGACCATGGGAATGTCAGGGCTACGCACTCTGGGGTCAGCTGATGGGTAGAACATCAGAATATGGCCGTAGGATCCTGGCAGGAACTGTGAGCTTAGTTCTCTAGGCTGCAGCGCCCAGGCCCCATGGTCTCTCTGCCTGTACCAAGCCCTGGGGTAGACTGTGATGAATCCCTCAAGAAAGGCGACCCAGACTCACCAGAGGCTGTTCCTTTCTTCCAGTTCTTCTGGCCTCTGTTGAGAAACATATTCTGAATTAGAGGGGCAGCTGCTGAACCACCTTCCCTGGTGGAGGGGAATGTCTTGGCAGTGTGTGTGTGTGTGTGTGTGTGTGTGTATCTGTTTTTGGAGTAGGGGTTTCAGGCCCTGAAGAGGTCTAGACCATGGGCAGGCATCAGGCTTTCTATTCCCACTCATGCCCTTCCTATTTAATAACTGGGAGTTCCCCCTTGGATCATGAGTTGTGGACTATTGGCCTGCCACAGGGACGGATGCCTATCTGTGCCCCGTTTCCTAGTGCACCATAGCACATGGCAGGCATGCCGCAGATATTAAGTGTGGTTTCTTAGCTGGCTGATGACCAGACTTAGCTAGGAGGCTCCTTGAGACAGCAGTGTAGGAATTGGTTTATTTCTGACAGGGGCCTGAAGGCTGACTTAGGCCTTCCTTCCAGCCACAAAAAGTGGCAACTCTCATCAGCTGTTTAGTTAAAACCAGCAGCCTGGAGCTAGCTGTGCATGGGGTGGATGCAGGCTCTTGTAGTGGCTAGGATGTGCGTGATGGTCCAAGTGGGTGTGAAGTACTGGGACTATAAGGTTTCAGGACAGTCAGGAGCCCTGAGGAAGGTAGGAGGTAGGAGTGTTGGAAGGAGGCATTGTGGGTGGACGATGGCCAGCAGGGCTATTTGCAGGGCCTGAGGCTCTGATTTTGGTGGGGCTGGGGCAGGGGTGGGGGCAGGGTTATGACGAGCCTTACCTGACACACCTGTTGAGCAGAAGGCAGCTAGGACCCAGGCCAGCAGCAGCAACACAGGGACACCCACTAGGACGCTCATGATACTGATGACCAAGCCTTGAAACTGGCCTGCTGGCCTGGGTGAGGGGCTGGGGTATCTTGTTGAGGTCTCCAGGATTCTCTCTACAGGACCACAAAGGATAGAGTTCTAGGACACCAATCGTGTATTCTCTTTAGGGGCAACCATCCTGCCTGCTCAGAGCCCACTTTGGATGGGCAGTGACTGGCCACCCACCCTACTTCCATGGGCTCCACCATCCCTGAAAGATAAACGGGCATCTGAGGGTTTCCACAGAAAGAGGGACACAGTCCTCAAGGTGCTGGGCAGAGCCATGGATGGGAACCTAGGCAGAAGGGGTCTCCAATTCAGGCGTTTCTAGCCGCACCTGTTACCACAAGCTCTGCTCCAGGGCTCTCCTTGATTTGTGTCTTGGGGGGCAGGGAGATGGCCCCACAGAGGTAGATGCCACTGTCATTGCGTCGTGTGGCAAGGATGTTCATGTGGAAGTCATGCCCATTGGGCAGCTGTGTGATCTGGAAGCGGTTGTCCCGGACAGGCTGGCTGAAACCATTGCAGAAGGCGGCCTGTTTTTCAGTCTGGTTGCTGGGGCTCAGGCGGTACCAGTTCAGCATAAGATCCTCGGACCAGTTGGAGAAACTGCAGGTGAAGGTGGCATTTGCTCCCTCTGACACTGTGAGCCAGGCTGGGGAGAAGGTGAGGGGCCTCCAGGGCCCGCTGGAGACCTCTGAGATGGAGGAGAACAAAGATTTGTGAGGAAGGGGTGTAAGCACCCTTTTGACCATCTTCTGAAATCTCTGGGGAGAGGAATGGTTCTTTCAGACCAACCCCAGGTCAGAATCTCCTAAGCAGTACCCCTGCCCAGGAGCCTGTAGCTTCTTGTGGCTATGTGATTCCCTATCCGCAACAAGCAGGGTTCTTCCTTTAGCGTAACTGAACTTAGAGACCAGAGGCTTCTATCTGACATGCTTATTTTTGTCCTTTGAGAATTTGGGATCTCCCCTCCCCCCCACAGATGTCTTTACCTTCCCACTCCAGTGCAAGGTGTCCTGGGCCTGACCAGCGTGTTCCAGCCCTAACCTTCAGGTTGGCCTAGTTCTGTTAGGAGGGTCAGTGGGATGCTGCAATGGGAAGTGAGGACTTCCACGAAAACCCCAGACTTTGGAGGTAGTGGTTTCTTTGGTAAACTTGGGGTCCAGGCTTTGTCCTGGACCAGAGACGCCATCCAGCATGACAGAGCTGCCCTGGGTAGCAGAAGGTATGGGGCAACCATGTCTTCCAGCCATATCAGAGGTCACAGCCAGGAGCCTCCAAAGATCATTGTTTCTGAAGTGGACAGAAGGAGAGGTCCCATGGTGCAGGACTCCCCGATACAAAGATGACTGGATGGTACGGCTGCCAGGGCTTGGTCAGGCTCTTCTCATGGCTCTTCTCAGCAAGTGCCTATCTCACTGATAGGCTTCTTGTCACATACTTGTGTACACTTACATATAACCTCCCACTGGTACTCTAAAACACTCCCTACTGGGACCCATGTGATGCCAACCGTTGAACCCACAGTCAAGTATGTGGGTACAGTCAGAAGCTCCAGGGACAGGGGAAGACAGACCTGCCAAACACACTCTTGCTGGGAAGACTGCTGTGTACACAGGAAACAGCTACAGAGACATCCTTGTAGATGCTCTGGCCTCGACTCCGGCTGAGCTGCCAGTGCTCTTTGCCCTTGGCCTATGTAGTCACTGGGCACCTGGGACTTGTAGAGAAAGGGCCAGTGCAAAACAGAGCTGTGTCCCCAGCTGTACCTAGACATATAGTGAGGGAATTCTTCCCAATTACATGGCTCAGGGCACTGTACCACAAACATTGCACCCACCTCCAGTGTGGGACATTTTACTATACTTACTGGGCATGGTTCCCTCCCAGGGCAACAAAGAGTGAGGCTGTGTTGCCGCGGCTAAGGTTCTAGCTTCAGAAGATACAGAGAGAGCAGGAGTCAGAGGCAAAGGAGAGGGGCTGCAAAGGCAGAGGATGAGTGGGAGTGGAACTGAGGGTCTAAACACCTGGCAAACAAGGCATCAGAAATCTGCCTCCTCCAGGTCTGAAAGGGAGCCAGAGATACTTGGCGGAGTTGTCTGCAGTGAGCGAGAAGATGTTGGCAGAGGAAGGCCCTAAGACATTCCCACCATGTAGCCTTGCTCAGAAATGGTCTCCATCACCAGCCAGGAAGAAGCAGAACTGACATTTCCCCCTCTTTGATGTTCTAAGCTATACATGGGTGATGGATGCACAATGCCAGGCCCTGCTGATGATCTAGTGCCACTTGGATTGAGTGTGGGCATAGTCTATGAGCCAGGCCTGAAGTGCTTCAAGAGCCAGGGCCCCTAGATCCCATGCAGTTGGTGAAGCCTATGTCATGTGGTTCTAGGTAGTGGTCCATGTAAGTCTGTGTGGGCCAGGAGGACCAACGGTGTCAGGGATCCTCAGAGGGGCCAAGCCCAGGCTGGGGGTGGCCAGGGTGAGATCTTCCCATCCTAGCAAAGTTCTGTCCCTCCTCAGAGGCAACGCAAACACCATGGGGCTACAGTATACTCTTTCTTTGGCCTGTCTAAACCACACGCAGCTAGCATGTCACAGCACAGTAGTGTCAATAAATCTCTTCTTTGAACATTCACTCAAGAAATATACAAGCCTAAGAGAAGCCTTCAGCAACTGTAGTAGGGTTAGACTCGGATTTGGTGAAGCAAACATTTCTTCCCTACCTTCAGCCTTCTAGACTCTATCAGTGTGGTCTGGTCTATGGTCTCCCTCCTTGAAACTAGAAACCTGGGGTCCTTTTAGCACTCCAGGTAATCTGTCCAGCCCTACCCTGACTGTATAGATCCACCACCACAGCTGCACTTAACCACTGATCTCCAAACAGATTCTCAAGAGTTCCCAGGGTCACGAGGACCAGAAAAGCCCCCAGAGATCCAAAAGGCATAGCACTCTTCTTTGTTATGGGCAGGATTGTCACACCTCTCCAAGGGTAGCTGTGATCTGTGAATGCACCAGGCCCCTCCGCCCAGATGTCACCTCCTGTCCTCGGATGGGATCCATCCACTAGGCTTTGGGACCATGGTGTGTCCTCAGGGAGCCACCTGCCACCCACCCTCTCAACACTGGTCCCTAGGTTGCCCAAGATGAGTTCTTGGGTAGACATTTGATCACAGGTCTCAGAGCCTTGCCTCGTCTCTCCTGCTCCTGTGTCTAAATGTATGACATTTTGGGTCACTTGTCTTCTCACTGACTCTTTGCTATTTATTCCTCTGGTGGCGGGGTCGTTGACTTCCCAGGTCTCTGTCCTCTTGTGGGTCTCTTCCTGTGTCCATCCCAGGGCTCTGTCTTGCTCTGTCCATGTCTGGGTGCCCCCCATGTCCCTTCCGCCCTCCTCAGAGCAGTCCCTGCTCCCTCTGTACCCCACAGCCTCTTAGCTCCCCTTGGTCATCTCGCGTGGGAATTCTTTTCTTGAACTGGCCTGTGCCTTCCCTCCATGTGCCTGTGGTGGGCCTAGAGATGACAAGGGTGGGGACTTCCTCATAAGGGGCACTGTTCTGCCCTAGGGATGTTAGGAGGGACTGGGCTTTGGCAAGAGAGCGTCTGCCTCTGAAGGCCACGAGGTGGTAATACTATATGGAGGAGGATACCCCCAGGGACTCAGATCATCCATCGTAGTACAGTGTCACTCAGAAATTAGGCCCCTGAGAGAGCTATTAGGAATTGATCTGGGAGCACCTCGTTGCATGTGACGGCGGCTAGGTGGGTTCAGCACGAAGCATCCCCCGCAGTCCTGAGAAAGTGAGATAGATGCTGCAGTGTCTGAGGCCCTAGGCAGCACTTCTGAGTCTCCCTTTCATGCTGTGGCTGCCTGTGGGAGCACACAGGTAGATGAAAGTGAAGTGTTGCTGTGGTTAGAACGCATAACGGTGGCTTCTCTTTTAAAGACAGGAACTGGTTAAAGAGCCGAGGCTGGCCTTGAACTCACAATTCTCCTTCTGCTCCCTAGGTGCCCAGATCACAGGCAGGAGCTGTCCTGCTGTGAGAAAGACAGGCACTTCTGATTAATCCAAAAGCGAGCGGCGAGGAGCGGCGAGAAGACTTCTGGGTACAGTGCGCGAGGATTTCCCTGTGCCCCTCACACTGTAAGTTCCAGGAAACTATTCTGGTGCCGTTTGCACAGTTAGAAATTTCACAGGAGGGAGAAAGGGGAGCTGGGAGTTTGACCAGAGGGTAAAACACTTGAGGATGGGAGTTTGGAAAGGAAAAGTCAGGTGTGGCAGTGCTGGTAACGTCAGCATCATGGGAGGTAGAGACAGGAGGATCCTTGGAGATTGATGGCCAGTTAGCTCGCCCGAAGAACACAAGCTCCAGGTTTAGCGGAAGATACCATCTCAAGGGAATACAGTGTGTCGTGATGCAATAATTTGGAAGTATCTCTTACATTTTAAGAGACTGGAATTTTTGTTGGGACTCACAGCTTTTTTAAGATTAAAATTTTTAAAATTAAATTTTTTGTTGGGACTAGCAGTTAATAACAGCTTGTTGTCACTGAAGACTTAAGACTGCTAGCCTATGTCAGTGTGGCGAGTTCTCAGAAAATTAGGAAACAACCTTCCTCAAGACCCAGGAGCACCACTTTTGGGTATATACCCAGAAGATGCTCAATCATACCATGAGGACATGTGCTCAACTATGTTCATAGCAGCATTGTTTGTCATAGCCAGAACCTGGAAACAATCTAAATGCCCCTCGACCGAAGAATGGATAAGAAAAATGTGGTACATTTACACAATAGAGTACTGCATAGCAGAAAAAAATGACATCTTGAATTTTGCAGGCAAATGGATGAGGCTAGAAAACATCATTTTGAGTGAGGTAACCCAGACCCAGAAAGACAATTATCACATGTACTCACTCATAAGTGATTTTTAAACATAAAGCAAAGAAAACCAGCCTACAAATCACAATCCCAGAGAACCTAGACAACAATGAAGACACTAAGAGAGACATACATAGATCTAATCTACATGGGAAGTAGAAAAAGACAAGATCTCCTGAGTAAATTGAGAGCATGGGAACCTTGGGAGAGGGTTGAAGGGGAGGGGAGAGGTAGGGACGGGAGCAGAGAAAAATGTAGAGCTCAATAAAAATCAATAAAGAAAAAGAGTGCTAAATTTCTGTGTATTCAGCCTGTTTGTTTAACCTGCCTTTCATTTTTTTTCTTTTGGTTTTTATGACAGGGTTTCTCTGTGTAGCCCTAACTGTCCTGGAACTCACTCTGTCTTTAGAACAGGCTGGCCTTGAACTCAAGAGATCCATTTGCCTCCCAAGCTTTGTGCCACCGAGCCCCACTTTAACCTGCTTTTAAGAGAACAGTGTAACAATCAATCTTACATGCCTTAGATCTCCCATGTAATCAGCTTTTACAACCCGAGCAAGGCATAGCTGCAATCTTAAGTTACACACTCTTCCGTGCCCCTGACCCAGATAATGCGTGTGGACCGTTTGCTGAAAGCAGCAAATGCAGAGGCTGAAGGCAATCTTCTAAAATCTGTCCCAAAGGTGGAAAGCATCCGTGTATGGGTACTGGGTGATAATGGTGCTTGTCATCTGGGTCAGCCGAGATCAGCTGGAGCCAGCGACTTAATCCCTTGTAACACTCTTAAAGATTTCTGTCAAGTATCCCATTCTCTCCCCCATATGGTGCTTTTTATGCTGTTCAATAACGACAGAGCAAAGTCCCTTCTTAGGGACAGACAGACAGACACATGCATGCACAAGTCATACAGCAGACAGACACCCTCACAGATACAGACCTATGATAGACAGAGAGACATCCCTCACAGACACGGACAGCCATGACAGCCACACACATACACAAACACATGAGCACCTCATACAACAGACAGACAGTACACACAGATACAGACATCCACAATGGACAGACAGACAGACACATTCACACAGCTCATACAACAGACAGACACCACTCACAGGCATGGACAGCTACGACACACACACACACACATACACACACACACACACACACACACACACACACACACTGAACAGAAGACAGACTTATGGGCAGATGCACAAACCAGCATTTACGCAGGCACAGACATGTGGAGCATGAAGTAGATAGAGAGTTCTAATCTGGACCGTCTCTTGGTTAAGTGTCTCCAAGGGGAAGGGCTTCAATTTTTTTCCTTAATGTGACACCGATGCATTACTGGGGACTCGGAGTTAATTACTAACGGGTGTAATCTGCACAGAGGTAGGAGCAACAAGTCAGGTTACCTTCCTCTGGCCGGCACACACGCACACAAAGGTGCGTGCACCCACGGATACCCACATTCACACATCGGAAGCTTCACAGGGCTGTGGTGTTGGCTCAGTTGCTAAAGTGTCTACCAACCAAATGTGAGGAGATTGATTTCCAGTATCTATCTAATTCCAGTGTCGCAGTGCCTGCCTGTAATCCTGGGACTGAGAAGGCAGGGACAGGAGGACACCTGGGGCATGTTGGAGAGCTAATCTGGCTGAGTCAGTGAGCTTCAGGTTCAGAGAGCGATCCTGTTTCAAAAATTAAAATGGAGAGAAATAGAGGAAGATACTTAATATTGATGTCTGGCCTCCACGTACATGCTCACACACATGTACATAAATCTGCATGTACAATGATGTACACACACACACACGCAGACACACACACTTATTTGTAAAAATTAACAGATGAACCTATCTTTCACTTGGCAGTGTGCATGCCAGTGAGGAGATTTGGCCCTTTTTCATGTTTAGGTCACTATTTCTCATCTTGTGGGTCTCTAACCAGGATCTGGGAACCTAGAACTGACTGGAATCCCTTTTGGGGATGCACCCAGAGCCAGCCTAGTTGAACTCACTCCATTGTCTTCCAACCTAGTGAGGTGTGAGGCCCAGAATGTAATGTATAGGACCCCTTTCCCCTGTCCAGCCTGTCCCGGGACTCTTGCCGTTGGAGGCCCAGTGGGGGGGGTGCCAATGGTGGTAACTTAGCCTTCTGCTCTTCAACCCCACCCCTGTTCAACTTACTTGGGAGTTTTCACTCCACAATCACGCCATCAGTGAGTGTTTGTCCCCAGAACACTAACCCCAAAGTCATATGTGAGTGATAGTGGGAAGGGAGAGCTCGGGAGGGAGCTGAGTGCCCACTCACAGGCTGTTGGGTCATATGCTGTGGAGGAAGAGGCTGGGCTGAAAGACTGAGCACTTGCCCCATCCTCTTAGGATCCCCAGAACCACTTTGGGACCCTGCCCTCCTCCCACTGGCAAGAAGGACTGACTGGAGACCACCCCTTGATCTCAGATTCCCAGCTAGAACCCCGAGATGATTAAATCTTGTTCTCCATAAATAGAACAGCAGAACAGGGACTAAGCTAGGCTATCTCCCCCACAGGAGTCTTCCTGGCCTCCTTAACCTGTGCGGTTCTGCATAGAAGGTGTAATTAGGAGATGTCAGGGATCTTCTTGGTTTCCCTGAGCTTTTTCTTGGGTTCATGGACAGAGGTGAGTTGATGGGTGAGTGGCATGTCCTGGTTAGCACGGGAAGGTTGAAAGGGTGAGTCCTTTCAGTCAGCCTGAACCTAGAGGGCCACACGACAAGCTCACTGCAGACCACAGGCTCCTGTGTGCTGAGGCCAAATCATAACCACATAGACGCATACAGTACCTTATTTAGGCAAAACTCATTTGAGATGATGAAAGCATGGTCAGGGGGTGACAGGGGTCTCCTTATTCATTACAAATGGATTGTATCCCCCATGTCCACCTGGAGAAATGTCCCCAGTGTGAGGATCCCAGAAGGGCGCTTCCAAAGATGATCAGGACTGTAGTTCCAAGTAGATGTGAGATGCCCCAGATGACACTCCACATTTCTTGCCTAAGCTGCTAAAGGCACAGGGTAACCAAGCCAAAGGGCAGGCAAAGAACCTGCGGACACTCAGCCAAAACCCTGTCACCCACAAGGGTTCCAGCCGGGGAGAAGCGAGCCAGTTAGAAGCATGATGTCAGAGCTCTAGCTGCACCTAGGTGGGGATGTCTCCACGGGACTGAAGGGATGCGGGGTAAAGGGTTTTCTAATATCTGCCGTTGATGCTTGGTGATGCAGAACCTCACAGTGATGTGAGGAGATGGGAGATGGGGGCTGAACTGTTCCTAAACAAACTGGTACCTTTACTCCAGCACCTAGGGATAGAACTTCGCTAGCAGCAGGGGCTAGCTATAGGATGAATGAGATAAGGTCACTTTGGAGTAGGGTAGGTCTCAGTTAGTGGGACTAATGTCTATGTAGAAAGGGGCTTATGGACACTGATAATGAGGGTAAGGGCAGAAGAGGGGGATGGGTCTAGGTACCAAGGAATCCAAAGGTTGCTGGAAAATTCAGAGGCAGGCGGGGGACCTGGAACTACACTGGCTCACAGGGACTGAGGATCCCCCCCTATCTTGAGTTCCAATTTAAGACCCCAAGCTTGAGACAATGCTTCCCAAACCCTCTCTACTAGCTTGGTACTTGGTGACAGTGGTCCAGTCAAGCTAACAAAGGCAGGAAGTACCAGTGAGCCAGGTGAGGTTATGTGTGCTGGTGATCTCAGCGCTTAGGTAATTGGTGCTAGACAATTTTGAGTTTTATGCTGGCCTGGGCAATCTGATGAGACATTGCCCCAACAAAGGTCAGTATTCTAAACTAATATAACACACACACACACACACACACACAGAGACACACAGACACACACACAGAGTTCTATCTATCTATCTATCTATCTATCTATCTATCTATCTATCTATCTATCTATCATCTATCTATCTGTCAATCATCTATCTATCGTCTGTCTATCTATCTATCTCTCTCTCTATCTATAACTGTTTTCTAAATATCTATCCTTATATACACAATAAGTGCAGCTCTCACCCCTCATCAAAGAAAATTTTCTTTATCATTTTTTTTCAATTTTTTAATTTAATTTTTTTTAAAAAAAAACCTGTCCTTTCTCATTCTACATGCCAAATCCACTTCCCACTCCCTCCCCAAAGGAGATTCTTTTTGCAACATAAGGCGGTGATTACAGAGATACCCAACACAGTCACAGAAGAACAAGTGGCTGGATCGCACAGCTCCAACTGATAGATTTGGAACAACCCTGAAGCTAAGGCTCAGGGGAAATCACAGAAGGCAGCGTGGAAAACTTGTAGAAGCCGGAGGCCCAGGCCACCTGTTGATAGAGTGTTCCCTGGACACTACAGGGGCAGTACATCCATGAGCTCTCAACCATGGCAAACTGAACACAAGACTAGCATGATTATAACACCACTTGCCACACAGATGAACAGAGGAAATTCCACACGGTCCTATCCCCATAGGAGGTTAATGGCTATAGGAGGTTAATGGCTAACGAGAGACGGGGAATCAATCGCTCCAAAGACAAATTCCCATGCAGGTTGTCCAATCCCAAGAGGTCAACCCTGAACATGTACACATAGGAGCAAGGCTAAATGGACTTAATAGGTTATATATGAAGATGTGTATGTACATATATGTATCTGCATATTTTTCAAAATTATGGATTATAGAAAGCAAGTCTGACTTTAAGAAATGTGCCAAGGATGCACTTGGCAGTTTTCAAAAGTGGTGTGAGCAAATCTCATGAGGCAACAACTGTTTTCCCCAGATTGTAGGTGAGAGGCTGGAGAAATGCCTCAGCGGTTAAAAGCTCTGGCTGTTCTCCCAGAGGGCCCAGATTCAATTCCCAGCATCCACATGGCAGCTCACAACCACATGTAACTCCAGTGCCTCTCCAGACACGAGGCACACATGTGATGCAGACATTCAGGCAAAACCCCCATACACATAAGATAAAATAATAAAATGGAAAAATGAAAGAACAAAAGAAAAAATGTAGGCGAGAAAATGGTAAAGAGACTGAGTGGCTCACCAAAGGTCACCACGCTCCTCAGCGGCTTTATGGACTCCTAACTTACGGCTTTTTCCAAAAAGGTCTGCCAGCAAGGCAACCCAGGCTGGCTTTGAACTTTTGACGGGCATGCTCAGCTATGTTTGTCTTTAGTCTGAATACAGGATGGTCCATTTCCAAGCCTGAATTTCCTCACCTTAGTCACTAGGCAGTCATGGTTGAGGTTGGGAGACGTGTAAAATTAGTAAGCATGAGTGGGCTGTTTACGGGACCAACTGAAATAAAGAGGGCGAGGCAATCCAGAAGGGAATATGTCCTGGACATAAGGTCCACTGCTGCCAAGTGCAGGGCACTGGCTGTGTGATGTGCTCGGCGCAGAGCTGTTCAGATGGCAAAAGAGGCACACCGGCTTCAAGACATTTGCCAGACCCAGTCTAGAGCAGGCCTGCATAATACACCCCTCTTTCCATACTTTGTCATGAAGTTGCATTTGGGGACATGCCCAGTGTGCCAGGTCACCAGAGTGAGTCATAACCCTTCTTTAGGTCTCGGGTCCTTCTCTCCAATGACCCATGATCCTTCTCCCTTTGTTTCCTGGGTTTCCTGACAAGGTTCCCCCAAGGGGCAGCTTTCATCCATAGGGCCTCAGACCGTCTCCCATGTTCAGGTCTGTTTGCTCATCAGTCCTGACAGCAACCCAAGGGCTCTCCTACCAGAGGCCAGCATGGAGGCAAAACCTTCCCAGCCTCCCAACCAGCCTTGGCCTGCAACCTAAGGTAGTGAGCACACTCAGTTCCCAGTCCCACCCAGTTCTCAAGATGGTGAAGAGGCAAGGGTGGAGGTGACTGAGGCCTCCTATGAGCAAGGGGACATTCTTACAGGTAAAACATGTCCTAGGGCAGCACAGGATAGAAGCTTGGGTCACTGTCCTACGCTCTGCACGAGTAGCCATGACCCAGGAGCTAGGTGACTTTCCCCCTAGCCCTGGCTTCCCAGTGAAGGTGGGCTCAGTCCTGAAAGTACAGGGCAACGGTCAAAAGGTACAGGGGAGTGAGGTCGAGTTTTCGCTGTGAGGAATTTGACCAGGATCGCTGTACCCCTCGATCTCACCCTCCCCTGAGTCCACCATGGACGCTATGAGGCCAGGAATGTGCGGTCTGGAATCCTCCAGAGATGGCAACATAGGAAACTGTGCCCATGAGGAGTATACAACTGATAGACTCTTGGAGAGAAATTACCAGTCATCTATCCAGTGTGTAGGGTGGGCCTCATGGAGGGATGTCGCCAACTATAAGAAAACACAGGGAGGGCCAAGGACACTAGGGCCTGGCAGAATCCTGAAGCAGGGCCATAGTGGCCAAGGCCAGAGCTCCGGCCAGACCCACCATTGCTCCACAGGGAGGGACATAAAGGATCAGCTGAGATTGGACAAATGTTCAGTCTGCCTGGAATAAAGTGGGAAGCGGATTCTGAGCCCTGAGAGGACCTCCACCTGTCAAACCCACCGAGGGTGAAAAAAGGAGCCAGTCTAGGTTACCAGGGCACACAGGTGTTCCTCTCCTCCAGTGACAGGGACTCTGGGTGCCCGTTTCTTCAAGCCCTGCCCCAGCCACCAATCCTCCCACGTCCCTAGGAGCCACATACCTAGAAGCCACCCTGCTTGCCAGCTCAGCTGCAGCACAGCCCAAGTGAGAGGCCAGGGCACCTGCCGGACCCACATGCCCAGAGCCCCTGGCTGTGCCTCCAACGCCGGGGCCGCTATCTCCTCCTCCTCTGCTGCTCAGGCAGAGTTGTCTATAGCGGAAGGGAAACTGTCCTGGGTTATGCTGGAGGGAGGAGACCTGTTCTTGGCTCCCGCCCCCTCTTCCTCCACCTCCACAGAGGTGGGAGAACGGGCAAAGAGGGGTGGGGGAGGGGCATGGGAGGGAGGAGGGGGAGGGAAAGATGCCTGGGAGGAGCAGGTGGGGGCAACTCGTGAGAGGTGAGGGAGTTGGGGAACAGAGAGAGGGAAGAGAAGACCAGACGCCTTTGCCTCCTGCCCCATTATGGGTCTTCTCCACTTCAGGCCCCATATTGCGGGCAATTTTGGTCCTTTCCATTCCCTATATCCTGATCGTTAGCTCCTGAGGTTTAGGGAGCCTGAGACGAGGGCCTTACTCTTGTCCCTTTGGAGGATGGATGTCCTTCCCTGGCTGTAGGGAGGGTGAGCTGAACCTTCACCTACCTTGTCTGGCATGTGTGGCCTTGAGTCCCCTGAGCTATGGCTTAGTCCTTTACTTTTGGGGAGCAAAAGCCAAGCCACCCCCACCTGCTCTGCCTGATAGGTCAGAGGAGGCCTGAAAGGGTTATAGTGAGCCTCTCCAAGTACCCCGAGAAGATGCCTTTCTCCCCAGCCACATCCTAGACTTAGAAAACCCGTGGGTCTGGTCTGGCTTTCTCTCATGGCTTTTTTCCCCCCTTCAAGACACTGGGCCCACCTGTTTGGGTCACTGTCTTCTCTGCTTCCACAGTGGTCCTAGCTTTGCTGGCCCTGCTGCCCCCGGTCTCCCTCTTCACCTGACCGGTGGTCAGGTTTTAGGTCTTTCCCAGTCAACCTTCCTCAGTCCCTAGGTGGTGGGGGACCTCCCCACCTGTCCTGTCCATGTCTCTCTGGGGAGGAAAGGGGTAGGCAGACCTGTGCGTATAGCCCCAGGCTGGTTGGCCATTTGTGGGGATCTCTGATTACTTAACAGTTCGGCTCTCAGGTGTTTTGTCGCTGTGAATTGGAAATAGGAAAAACGAAACTGCTGATATTAGATGTGTGGGTCTCGCAACCCTAAAATAACCAGCCCATCTGGCAGCTGTGGCAGTCACCCTAGTTCAGAGGCACCGGCTTAGCGGGGAAGGAAAGGAAACGTTACTTTGTACAGCGACGCCGAGATGGAAAAAGAGTGTGAGGCACAGACTGGCCGCCCCCAGTCTTAGTACGGGGCTTGTGGGCAGAAGTGAGGGGGATCCCCTCCCCAGGCCTGGCTGTTACAGAGCCTCCTGACAGCCTTGTGGCTCCCAGGCATGTTCAGGCTAGTAAGTTCCCCAACCGGCAGGGCAATTAGGAAAGGACTACAGGCCTAGGGTGGATTCTGGACAGAGCCCACTCAGTCTTGTTCTGATGTTCTAGCTAGACTCCTCCTGGACTCTTTGAGACTTCGGGCTTGACACTGTAGAGTGGCTCGTGAGGATTGGAGAGGAGCAGGAAGGAGTCTGAGCAGCAAGCTCTCATCCCATTCCTGGAGGTTGACTCAACATCCTAGGCCAGCAAGTAGTGGGACATCTTCTCATGGAAAGGGAGGAAACCCCTGCCTGTCTCCCCCTTCCCATTCTTCTGTACTTTCTTCTTCCCCTTTATCTCTAGGCCTTATTTCTCTCTTCTTTCCTTTCTCCTCCCTAGCAGTGGGGTGAGGGACAAGGCTGGGCCTGGGGTAGCTCTACTTGGTTTTCCTGTGGCAACAGCCACTGCAACCCCCTTCGCGAGGAATGTTCAGGTCTCAGACCCAAGAGGGTCTGAGGTCTGAATCTTGTGGGGTCCCAGGGCTTGCAAAGAGGCAGGCAGTAGGAGAGAAAGGGCAGGAGGGAAATAGAAGTATTGGGTATGGAACAGCAGGGTCCTGGGATCAGGCCTAGAGAAGGATCGCTGGGTCATACCCCAACTCATACTACTTACGTCTTATCATACCATCCCCCCAAAACTCACAGTCTTCAACATGCATATTATTCCCCAGAACCACAGTCCAAAATACACATGCTAGCCCAAAACACACATATTCTATAAAGTACATACCATCTCCCAGTTCTCAGTGATCTCCAAATACGCATGCAATCCCCAAGACACATGTTGTTCTCCAATACTTCCAATTCCAAACACACACATTATGTTCCATGACATGCAATCTCTAACACAATACTATCCTGCACTACACACCCAATTCCAATTCTTTGTGTAGTCCTGGCTGTCCTGGAACTAGCTCTGTAGACTAAGCTGGTCCCCAAACTCATAGAGATCTGCCTGACTCCTGAGTGCTGGGATGAAGGCATGAGCCACCACTACCTGGCTCATACTATCTTCCAATATTTACAAAATTGCTATCACACTCTCTTCCCCAGTAAAGCGATCCCCAGCATAATGCTATCTTTTAATATGCATGCAATCCCTAATACACATGATATAATTCACACAGTCTCAAACACATATACTATCTCGCAATACACACACAATCCTCAAGATTCACTTTCTCCTCTGATACATACGCTATCTTCTGATCACATGCTATGTCCCAATATACACTTCATTTCCAACACACATACTGCTTCCTAATACACACATAATCCCCAACACATAAGCTGTCCCACTGTGCTGGTTACCCGTGCAGTGTGGTACAGCAGGTGCCTGTTGCTTCAGTTTTTAATGGGGCATCATTCCCTCCAGTGATATGTCAGTTCTCTAATCCCTTTGGGTACTGAGCCAGGGTTGGTAGCACGATCTGTTTCCAACTGAGGCAGGTATAGGAAGATCCCAGTTGGTGGGGGATCATGGACAGAGCTGCTAGGGACATTCTTGTGTGTATCTGGGTATGGCCAGCAGTTATCATTTCATGAGTGTGATCATTGGATGTGAGGTTGTCATGGTAGCATGAATTGGAGAGCCTGCATCCACATCTGTTTCTTACTGGACTCACTGGGGAAATACTCAGTAAGCCAGGTAGGAAGTATTGACCCAAGGCTGGGCTCAGTGGTCACCAGGCGAGCTTCCCTGTGCCAAGCCCTCAGAAGTCTCCCCGCCCCGGTGGGGGCTCTCCTCCTTCTAGACAGGGCAGAGAAGCATGAGTTTCCAGGGTGTTGGCTTCAAGATTATAACACAAAGGCAGCACAGATGGAAAGTTAGGGAGAGGGGATCCCCACACTCTGGAGGTAATGGGAAGTTTCCATCTAGGTGGGGACAGGGACAGAAAGTTCAGAAAACAGAAGGATCATTTTGAAACAAGTGTAAGGGAAACAGGAGGTAGAGGGGCGGGCCAGAATCCAGACCCCAAACCCACTGTGGCCCACAGTGAGGTCTCACTGGGGGCACAGGGCCCAGCGGCCCAGGTGACAGGCTGATTCAAAGGTACTTCTGAGGTTGGAACAGGAAATGGTTAATAGTGTTTGCAAATAAAAACTCTCTGTTCTGCCCTGTTTTGAAACATTTCCCAGAAGCTAAAGGAAGAGTTGCTAATTTATCTGCCCAGTTTAACACACACACACACACACACACACACACACACACACACACACACACACACACACACCACACTTCACACTTAATCATGTGCTTGTTCCTTAGAACATATGATTTCCAGCTCTCCTTTCCTCTGAACTTTCTAGAGTGTAGAGAGTGGCTTAAATGTGCATCTGCATGTGAATTCCTATTGTGCACTTCTGTGTGTTTGTTGCATGTGTGTATGCAGTGTCCATGTGCCACACTAGCACAGAGGGCATCTTCATTTGGGTCTTCTTGAATACCCAGATGGCTGCAGTATGGCTTCACTAAAGCCCTGAAGCCAGGCTGGGCTGAGATGGGCACCCACTTGGCCATGCATGCACAGTGACCTCTGGGCAAGACTGTAAAGCCAATGACCGCTGAGCTGCAGAGGACTGAAGAAACAAGTCACCTGCTGAGTGGGTGTGCTGGCTAGTTTTCTGTCAACTTGACACAAGCTAGCGTCATCTGAAAGGAGGGAGCCTCTACTGAGGAATGCTTCCAGATGATCTGGCTGCCGGGCATTTTCTTAATTAGTGATTGGTGGGGAGGGCCCAGTCCATTGTGAGTTGTGTTATCCCTGGGCTTTTTTATAAGAAAGCAGGCTGAGCAAGCCATGGGGAGCAAGCCAGGAAGCAGCACCCCTCCATGGCCTCTGCATCAGCTCCTGCCTCCAGGCTCCTGTCCTCTTTGAGTTCCTCTCCTGACTTCCTTCAGTGATGGACTACGAAGTGTAAGTGTAATCCAAATAAACCGTTTCTTCCCTGGTTTTCTTTTGGTCATGGTGTCTCATCATAACAACAGAAAGCCTAACTTAGACCCTGGTCCACTCTTAGAAGTCTTGAGCTTGCCATTAGGCTGCCATGCTGCCCGCTGTCCTAGCCCTTGTCACAGTTGAGCTTAGAAGCTGAGCCACAAGGCGAGGGTGGGCAGGACCACGAGCAAGGGCAGGGGGAGGACTTACGCATCTTGCTAGGTGACTGATAAATAGTGCTGAAGTTGACCTTGCTTTCCCAACGGTCTCTTCCCTGCACTCTTCCTTGTCTCTCCTCCAGCCCTTGAAAGCTATTTCTGGGGAGGCTTCTCAGGTCTTAGGATAGGATTCTCATAAACAACCTGCCCCTAAATCTTGTCCTCAGAGGCCAGCATCCATGCAGTCGGCTGAGGGTAGCTCCTCACACTCATCCTGATGGGTATACATCAGCACAGCTGGACCCAGGCTTGAGAGTTACCTCATAGTGGGCACAGTTTTTATTCACTGGGATTTTTTTTCTGGTTTAGATGAAGAGAGTACATAGGGTTGATTGATCTGCCCGTGAAATGATGCTTGTGGGAAAGTTACATATCATCACACTTATTAAGCTAATTAAGAAGATAAGAAAAAGTCCCTTTTTGACTGGTGACCAAGAGTGGCATAGCACCTCAGAAATACTGTTGTACTGAAGTTCAGGGGGTACGATGTTTTTAAGGATAAAAAAAAAATCACAGTGACATCAGTGTTAGATGCAGGTCAGAGTAGCCTAGCAATATTTGTGTTGGTAGAACATGGTAGTTATTCCAGCCATGGCATAAGAACTTATTTTGATTTATGCCTTTATCAGTCATTTTAGTTTGTAAAAACACTAATTTTTTAAAAAATAAATTTGAAACATGGTCAGGGTCATGAAAAATCCCAAATGTGCTGCCAAGGCAGACATGGTTGTTGGGGAGTGTTGGGAGCCAGGCCAGCCCAAGACTTTCTCAGAAGCCCCACTGAAAGGACAAAGGGAACTTCGTTCCGTGTCCTTGTCCAGAAACAGGCTTGGTAAGGTCCAGTCTGAGGTCAGAGCCTGGGCCTCTAAGGAGTTGGGGCTTCTGTTCCTGGAAACCCAGCTTTCTCCCCTGCAGGGCTGTGGTTATTTGCCCTATAGCAACTGTGTCTGAAGTGTCCTATGTTCTCTTTGCCAACACTGTCAGATTTTGCTCTGTGATGATCTTGGTCCATTTTGTCCCTGCAAATAGAATCTAAGATGCTGTACTTTTCAATATACTTGCTTGGCATAAGTCACCAGCTTATGCAAGACCTCCTGACCCCCATCCCAGTTATCGCGTTTGTCTTCCGTCCCCCTCCCCAGTCCTCCTGCTTGACACTTTGTCATTGGAGACCTCATTCCCCTGGGTGGAGTCAGGGCAGGTAGGGGGCCAGAAGAGAGTGTTGGGTTTATTGGAACTGGAGTTATAGATAGTTATGAGCATGGGAATGGAATCTGGGTTAATCTACAAGAACAGCAAGTTCTCTTAAGGGTTCATCCATTTCTCCAGCCCCATAAACTGGGCCTTTATGATTTAGGTATTTTAAAGTAAATGCCTAGTTTTTTTTTTTTTTTTTTAATCAATAAAGAGTTCAAAGGTGTGGGATGATGCTGGATATCAGTACACATGTATGGTGCTGCTGGTTGGTGATCTCCCGTGGGATATCACTGCAATCTTTTTGGCTTCTCTGCTTCGCTGAGGCATATTAGTTGCCATGGAGACCACGCTGTTATGAAAACAGCCGATTGGCTGGCACTTAGCGATGGGATGCTTGTTTGGTATCTGAGTGTGTGCAGCAATGCAGAGCCCAATAGCAACATGGGCAGGCCTGAGGCAGATGTATGGACCGGTAACTTTGTTCAGCTGATGAAGGAGAGGAAGCCCCATGTCATCTGGGTTCTGCATCCCCAGGAAAGCCTGGCTGAGGGGCACCTGGACAGTGTCTTTCTTCAGTACTATCTGAAGATTCTTTCATGGTGTGGATAGGGCTGGGAGACTTCCTGTTGGGTTCTGGGAGATGAAGGGGCTGAAAGTGCCTTGTTGTTGGCCTTGGCTGACTTGGTCCCCAAGGCCATGCTCCTTATGGTACGGGGTGGATGCTGTCGGGGTGGGAATTGGGGCTTGGGTAGTCTTGACTCAAACATGTGGGTGTGGCCAGGGACAAGCCATCCTTACTGAGAAACTGAGATTTCCAAGGGCTGCCTGGGTGGGGTGATAATTGCTGCCCTTGGGTAGGTGGATCATCTCCACATCCATAGCGCTGCCTGGCATCACAGGTGTCAGTGCCAATGAGGAGGAAAGTAGAGGCACTCCTCCTTGTAGATGGCCTGAGAGGCACAGCCTTGCCTCCACTGGAAGCTGAAGGGTTCATTGCACCAGGACGCTCGGCCTAAGGAATGCGAGAACCGCTCTAGGCTGTTAGATGGAGTTAGAGGGCTGGAGCAGAGCTTGGGGTGGTTGGGGATAACTATTATCATGATGATAGCTACCATTAATGATCAAGGAGACACACTGCCCTATTCCTCTGACTTTTCCACCCAGAGGCAGCTCTTGTTCTTCAGAGAGATGAAATGGGACAGGCATACAGCAAACCAAGTGTCTTACAGGACAGAAAGACAGAGAGCTAGTCAGTTTGTCAGTATGAAGGAACACTGGGTGGCAGCGGGGAAGGTGGGGGAGGGGTAATCTGCCCTTTGATGTGGATGCCCTGACTCTCAGGATCTGAAACCCTGGGGCCAGTTGAGTTGGAGTTGGGGCTTTTCAGGTCTAGGAGACATAATAAGCCTCTGCAAGGCCCATGAAGCATCTTGAAGCACATTCTTACTCCTTGAGGGGCAGCAAGGAGCTGGTTTAGTGGGCAAGCAGAGATAGGACACAAACTTGACTTAGAGCTCAAGGGAACAGGAATCTAAGACCTCAGCCAGAGTGCCAGTGCTGCTGCTGCTTCTTCTTCTTAAAAATAACTTTTTTATTTTTATGTGCATTGATGTTTTTCCTGCATGTATGTTTGTGTGAGGGTGCCAGATCCTCTAGAACTGGATACACTTGTGAGCCACCAGTCAGTGTTGGGAATTGAACCCGGGTCCTCTGGAAGAGCAGTCAGTGCTCTTAACCACTGAGCCATCTTGCCAGCCCACATGAGTGCTTCTGAGTGATGGTGAACCCAATTTAATCAAGTTTGTCTTGTCATTCCTCGGGCACTGTGATACAGGGCCTCGGATATGAAAGTGGGATCCCCATGCATTTACAGATGACCTCGCTCAACCTTGCTTAGCACGGATAGGAGTCTGCCGGTATATTGTTTTCAAGTCCCAAACACTTGTGGGGACTTCAGACAGAGATAAACAAGTGTTCCTAATGGCTTTGGTAGTTCAGTCCATTAAAGACTGGCTTCCCTCCTTCTGTCTCAGGTTGCACAGCCTTTGCCTTAAGGAGGAATGGGAAGTTACATTGCTCAGGTTTTCTGTCTCCACAGCAAACAGACTGGTCCTGTCTGCTCCCAGGTCTCACAGCCTCACAAGCCAAGCTTCGACAGGCTCTTTCACTGCTTGTTTAAAAGAGTTCCCCAATTCCAGAAGCTCAGGCACCGAACATTCCCTGATAACACTGGTTTTATGCAGACCCTTGTTGATGCCTACATCTGCATGCTGTATGTATTTCCTCTTTGTTTTCTGCCTAATGTCGGACCCTCAGGGTATCTTCTAACTGCTTTTACCATGTTCTCCTCCTCACTCTCTGAATCCCATGACTTCCAAGGTCTTAGACACCAGGAAAGGCTTTTGAGCATAGATATAACCTGTGCTAGATTTTTCCCTCGGGCTCCCAGCACTAAGAAGCAGCAAACCAACACCTCTGTCTCATCCTCTTATTCCTCTAATTTATGTGCCAAATTAGAGGCTAATGCAGAGGATGCTGTCACATCTCCCTTTCTTGTTACAATTGCTCGTTTACACAAACAAGTTCCTGCTTAGCCACCATCTCGGCCTCAGATAAATTTCTAACTGCACACAACAGAGGCCAGGCAAACTCTGCTGTGGCTGCTAACAGTCTCAAACCCTCTATACTGACCTCAAAGGCTGCAAACTTTCCTCTTACCTTGAACTGTCTTCAGGGCATCTCCACATTCATGCAGTAGACCCCACACATCAAGTAGGCATGCCACACCACATCACGCAGACAAAGACTGTTATCCTGAGATCCCTCCCACAGACACTCCCAATCCTGATGGTTCAGCCTTAGCTGCCTGTCTCACTACCCATAGCAGAACCATGCAACTGCTCTCATAGAACAGAGACATATTACACACCACACTGAAAGAACCACTCTAGGAATTTCATCTGTAGATGCTCCCTGCTCAGCTTGATCAACCTCAGTTGTATGCCTTGCTACCCATAGCCACAACCATTCACTCACTCCTCCCCAGCTCATCACTGGTCCTTTTGCGTCCCTATTCAGATGCCAATCATGTTGTGTGACAAAACATTCCTGGACAGACGCTACACACACATCTACTCACCCCAGATAGGGAGCCCACAATAGATCAAAGTACAGATACCGCCACAGTCCGATTTGGAAAACCAATGAGTTTTATTGGGGTTGCTCACAGGAATATGAGTGAGGGGTCACTTAGAGGAGCAGAGAGGCTCACCAAAGCCCACCCCAGCACAGGTGACAGCTCCATATCTGGAGTACCCTGCACAGCCTGCGGGCAGCTCAGCAGGCTGAAGAGTTTCCTTTTTAGTAACTCAGTTACTTCCAGGCTGCTGGTCTGGTCTCAGAGTCTTTGCAGCTTGGCTTGTTTACCCTATCAGGGAGGGGCCTAGTGAATCTGGTCGATTTCAGAAACTTCCTAAAGCTATATTGACTTGTTTACCTTCCCTCTTAAGGAGCTTCCCTGAAGGATGGGATGTTTCAATCTTGGAGGAAACTGTAATACAACAAACCCTATTCCTCTACCACTAATCCTGACCCTGACCTTAATCCTGATCCAAACCTAACCTTAACTCTTAACCTGTTCCTAATCCTAAAGCAAACCCTAACTCTAACTCCTAACCTTGACAGGAATCCTTACCCTAACCTGGCAGGGACCTTATTCTTAGGGCTTAGCTAGCAAGACTTCATGGCTCATTTCCTAGGGGCTATTGAGCCCATTGGGAGAAGGGGACAGGAGTTGATTAAGATCAGGCTGTTGGCCAGGTTGCGGGTGGGAACTGATTGGCAGGGGCAAGAAGTGTAGGCTGACTTTTCTGTCCCACCAGCCAGTTCCCAAATAATGACAGAGACTTATTAATAATTATAAATTCTTGGCCGATAGCTTAGGTTTGTTTCCAGCCATTTGTCCCAATCATTTAGGGAGTGAAGTATCATTTACCCAATTACCTGGAGGAAGCCATAACTTTGTAAAATAAGTACATTGTTTATCATGTCCCATAATTAGTTTTGGAAACACTCCAAGACATCCCTCCAAAGCATAAGTCTTTGCAAAACATACAGGAATTCCTTTACTGTACCCAACATGAGAAAATTTTCAAGTAATCAGGAACCCTTGTGTGGCAGATCGATATAAGAGATGTATGACATTGATTGTGACTACAATCTCTTTCCGTCCCAAACAGCAGGATGTAAAATAGCTGGATCAGGAACAAAGGCCCAATCGGTCTCACTCTGGCTTTTATGGATTATCAGCGGCATCAGGATCGGTATCTCTCTGCTCCACACACTGTACCAACTGAGCTTCAATTTCATTCTGTGAATAAACACAAACATGCCCTCTCCCCAGACCAAAACTGTTGTGATCTAGCTGCCCTCACTCCCCCTGACCAACAGGGGAACTTCCTTGTGGTCTGTAATTGACAAGGATGTTTGTGTTCTTTCTGGCCCGTGGTTTTCCACAGAAGCAGTAGAGGTATAAAAGGCTTTACCTGGGGCAAAATAAAGGTTGTTGTTCTTCCAACTGAAAAGAAGCCTCTGTGTCTCAATCCCGGCACCCCCCCCTTCTTGGCATCCAGGCTGTGCCAGCATGGCAAAGTGGAGTTCCCACCGAGATCTGGAAAGTGGGGATTTGTGAACGGGGTCACTCTGTCTGCATGCTAAATTGAGGAGTGTATTGGGGAAGGTAATGTGTTTTTTTTTCTTCATTCCTAGAGATACTCTGAGGGACATCCTTCAAAAGACTAGCTAGTATAAAGAAGAGGCGGGAGGGTGAATTGAAGGACTCAAAAAGTAACTGAAACTCTTAAAGCAACAAGGCACGGAAGTAACAAGAAAGACAGCCGAACAATAGCTCAAGTTAACCCCTGGTTTATTATGGGAGGAGGTTTAAATGTTCTAGACTGGGAACAAGCCAAGTGAGATTAAAAGGAGTATGTGTTTCTTCATCCCCAGAGATGCTCTGAGTGATGCCCTCTGGAAGACTGGCCAGTAGGGAAGTAATAAAGAGGAGGCAGGAGGGTGAATTGAGGGCCTCAGAAAGATAGAATGTGCACAGATGTATGTTACTGTGTTGATTGTGTTGTCTTTTGTGTTCTGGACTGGAGAAAGACATTTGATTTTGGGAACTGCTAAGAAAGGTATTTTCACTTTAAAATACAGGCCTAAGGATTTGATGCTTTGGAAAAGAGGTTCTGCTTTTGTCTCCACAGAGGATGAGAACCTGTGGATTCATTGCACATTTATGTGGTTTGAATCACTGAGACCCCCTGAAATGTTGATGTAAAATACCCCCAAGAATGCAACACCCCGGCTCAGCAGGAAGTAGCCAGACAGGTTGACAACGCCCAAATTCCCTAAAAGATTGTTAAAGTGGGGCCCCTTCAATGGTTCCAGAGCAGGAGCAGCGAGCCTGCTTCCCTGAGTTCTGCTCTGCTTCATGCAGCAGTTTGGAGCCAGAGTGAGTGTGGCTGGGGCCAGAAGGCAGCTGGAGCAGAGCTTTGCCACCACAGCTACTGCTGCTGGAGTTGCCCTTTCCCAGACTTGCAGACCAACAAGTGGCTCTCGTTCAGGAGCAGGTGGACTATCTTTGGACTTTTCAACGGCTAGTTTTGTCATGTGCTTTACTCCTGGCACTGTATTGCATGCTTCTGCTACTGTTATGGAACTCAACTGTCATATGAGAGGGGTTTGGAATACTGCTTTTGTTAATTTTACCACCCAGTTAGTGCATGCTAGATGGTTGCAGTGCTGGTCTGGCTCGTTGGCGCTGTCAGTCCTGGGGATACTTGGTTTAGGGCTATGTGTCTGGGTAGCCTCGGACGGGCAATACCTTGGGGGCAGGATGCCACCTAAGACGGAATATTAGAGGGCTCTTCCCCACGACAGGCAAGGTATTCCACCCAAAGTATTTTAGAAAATAAAACGGGGGCAGTCATTGTGATCCAGCTGCCCTCACTCCCCCTGACCAACGGGGGGGGGGGGGGAACTTCCTTGTGATCTGTAATTGACAAGGATGTTTCTTCCTTGTCTGTAATTGACAAGGATGTTTGTGTTCTTTTTGGCCCGTGGTTTTCCACAGAAGCAATAGAGGTATAAAAGGCTTTACCTGGGGCAAAATAAAGATTGCTGTTCTTCCAACTGAAAAGAAGCCTCTGTGTCTCAGTCCCGGCACACACTCCCTCCCCCCGCCAGTCTCAGCATCCAGGCTGCGCAAGGCACGCCACAAAACAGTGTGGGGACCCTTTCACAAATAAGTAGATGGATCTTTCCATTAGACTTGAGCAAATTATGTGGTGGTGCTTTCATGCCAAAATCTATTCATGGAAAATTGCTCGTAGACATCCACATTTAAAAATTTTAAATTTTAAAATAAAAACACATATATGGTGACTGTGAGTATAACCCAAACTCCCCCCTTTTTATTGTATTTTAAATTGAGCCTTAAGACTCCCATGTGCCCTTTCAAAATCCCTTGCCCATGGTACATCATCTCAAATCCCTGAGATGAGTTTGTTCCAGAGGCTGATATTGGGATTTTAGCATCATTAGTTTAATGGCACCCAGACAGGAATAATCATTTATTCAAGGCTTCCATAACTGAAATCCCTGTGATTGCTAACAGAAAAATTCCTTTTTATTCTAACATTCCAAGGGGGAACAGGGATGACATATTCACTTCTGTAATTACCTACTGCTGACCTTAGAACTTCGTTCTCAGAGCCTGGAAGGCTAGAATGTTAGGCAAAGGCAGTGAGGGAACTTAGAAGCATCAGGTTCATTGACAAGCTGAAAAGACAGCAATCACATCGGCTGGATTGGTCCACATCAGGCTTCAGCAAGTTCAGGACTCATAGTCATTTGGAGCAGGTTGTTATCAGTGACTGATGCTTGGATGTGTTTGTCAGCCAAGTGGGAACCTGTTAAGACAGATACAAACTGGGAACAGGAGTTGAAATTTATGAGTTCATTTGAAAATTGTAGACCCACAGTCTCAATTATTAAGGAAGGGGCAGAGTTCCAAATCCAGGAGAGAGAAAAAAATACCATAATCCTTTTAACTTGTGAGAAGTGGATCCAAGTTATATTCTCTTGATTTTCTGAAGTTTGTATGAATCTCCATTTTACAAAAACATAAAAATTTTAGATATATTAGCATTATCAATCTGCACTGAAATCCATATTGCAGAAAAAGCAGGTGAGAGGTATCTGTAAAACAATAGGAGCAGACTCACACCCTTGAGTTCTAGCAAAAACTACAGATTTGGGTTAAACAGCATATAAGCCTGTATTCAGAAGACAACCAAAAGAAATTTAAACACTTGAGCTTGTGACCCAAGCAGTAAGCAGGCATTTACTTTGCTAGCTTGTCAGAACGCTATTAATGTTAAACTCTGAACTTTTGAAATCCTGGTATAATAATATTATGGAAGGGGAAAGAAATCTTGTAATAACTTCTATATACATATTAAGTCATTGTTTCTTATAAATTGCATTTTTGTTTTTCAGAATATCCTCTCAGGACCATATAATCCAAGCTTTTATGCCTTCAGATAACATGTACTGATGTTCTCAGGCCTTTATATTTTTTAGACCCTCGGAATTTATATGGACTCATAATATAAGCATTCTGTCCTATTATTAACTATTGTAGGGCCAGTTAGACTGCAGTTTTTATTTACAGACCACAGGTGTGATATTGAAGTTTTTAATAAACATGTGTGGACTATAATCTGAATAGTTAAGAGCTTTAGCTTTGCCATCTCAGAGGAGGCCAATTGTATAGAACCCTGTAACCCAGAGGGCTGAAGTATGAAGATTAATAACTGACTTGTATTTAGGACCTCAGCCCTCCTTTCACCTTTAAAGAACATCATCCCATCATTAGCATAACTACTCTGCAGTGAAGAATTGCCAGCCTTATTCATGAAGAAAGTCAACCAGAATTAACATAACATGGCTAAATCTTCAACATTTTTTATAATTTCCCTTAGAACTCAGTAGTATTAAGACAAATAAGGAATTCATAGACAAATTTCTTTTCCTATATCATTACAGTTTCTTGTTTGTCCCCTTGTCCTTCAGACAACATGCAAATCTCCATCAGTGTCTCCTCTCGTGAGTTCTTCCAACAGTCCAGAACATTGCATAGATATATTTCAAACAAAAGCCTACACATACACACACATGTTTATATATATGTATCACAATAAGAATAACTTAAATTTGCATTAACATAAAAAACCTGTAACAACACGAAACATTTGAGACTAGCAGCAGTTTTCTGTATCTTCATAATAATTTGCATTCAGTTTCCTTAAAAGATTTGTAACCCATTGGATATAAATGAATAAGGCCCACATTTTTCTTTTCCTGTGGAAACAAAAACATAATTTTCCTCAAGTATAATGCATCTTTAACTCTTACTTTAAAATTGATGCTTCCCAAAGTACACAGGTTGGTATAATTCAACATTTTTTTTCAGGACAGAGAAGGGTTAAGATGAGAAACTGCTGGCCAGCAGAAGAGACCTTGAGTGTTATCACAGTGAAGAAGACCTTGGCTTAGGAAAGAAAAGAGGAGAGCTGTATTGGTGGGCAGAGTGTTTCTTTGGCTGCTAACGTTTCTGAAAAAAAAAATTGTTAACTTCTGAGGCCACAATCTCAGATTCTCGGTTCCACATTCATGCAGTTTTTCAGCTGCAAGCAGTCAGTTCTCTGCCGCCCCGTTCACGTGAGCATGTCTCTCTGTGGTAGCCTCTCTGCCCACCTGAGCTTGCGCACTCCCTGCCCCCTCCGCAGGAGCTGCTGGCTGGCTGTGGGCTGGAGAACGACAGAGGCGGGTGGCCGGTGGCCCTTGCCATGCCTCTCCTTTGAGAAGTTTTTCTTTCATGACCTGGAACTGATCCAATAAAAATGCACAGGGGGCCGGGCGGTGGTGGCGCACGCCTTTAATCCCAGCACTCAGGAGACAGAGGCAGGCGGATCCCTGTGAGTTCGATGCCAGCCTGGTTTACAAGAGCTAGTTCCAGGACAGGCTCCAAAGCTACAGAGAAACCCTGTCTCGAACCCCGCCCCCACCCAAAAAAATGCACAGGGGGCTAGAGGCAGAGGCTGCTTGCCTCTTCACCAGGATAACAAAGAAGGTCAATAGACAATAATGACAAACAGGTACCGGTACCACTTAAACTTTTCGAAGGCATGAGCGTATAAAACAAAACAGCAACACAGTAACAGGTAAAACAGAGACCAGGACAAAGAGTGCTCATTGACTCCCACCTTTTACAATCTCTAGACTCATGGTCCCTTCTGCAGGGAACCAGGGGCACACATCCTTTACGCATTTCAAAAACTGAAGCAATCACTGTTGTCCTTCCTTAGTTCTCCTAACTTTTAAAATATCTATAAGTAAATGTACACTTTGTTGTTTCCTTGGCCCATAATTACTTTTTACGCTCATACTTAAGCTACTTCTTACTTATTTTACGCTTATACGCGAGCTACTTTTTACTTGTTTTTTCACACTGTGCAGCTAGCCTTTTTATTTACACCATGTGACTGCCATTTATTTTTATCTACACTGCGCGGCTGCTCTTAATACTCCCGAAATTGACTTACCGCACCTCCACTTTTCCAAGCGCTCTTTTAATGTGTGGTGGCCTTATGAAAGTTCCCCTTCCCAGGGGCCACACGGCTGGGTGCCATCTGTAGGAGCCAGCTCCTACAAAGTCAGCCAAGGTTCCTGGATTGGGGATCGTCAAGGCTGAGGAAATGTCAGATGAAAGGAAAAGAGACAGAAAATACAGGATAGAATCGGGAGGTCTATGTCTGGTCATGCCGGGACAGCCAAACAGCCAGTTTATTTCAGAACTCGCTTATATACAAAAGCAGAACAAAGCACAGCACAGATGGTCAGTCAGTATCCAACCACAAGACCATTCCTGTCCTTGGGTGAGCAGCCTCCTAACCAACATGCGCTTGCTGCTCGGGAGCAGCCTCACTTTCTCTCTTGATGTTCCCGAGGTTTGTCGTCAGCAGTGTACAGTCTACTAGATAGTGTTCTTTTCTCATGGGCCAAATCAGAAGTCACTCACAGCCCTCAGGGTTATTGGAAAAAACAGAGTAGGCAAGCTTGAACTCAAATGACTTATAAGAATGGACTCCAGATGGAAACTGAGTCACACATGGACTCCCACACCCCAATCCGCCCTTCTTGCTAAAAACCGCTAGATTACATCCCTAAAGCTAGCCACCAAAGTCTGTTCCCTTATTTGGCCACTTCCTCCTCCTGATGCTGATGACTAAGGTCCAACTATTGAAGTACTGAAGTCCAGCAATCAGAAGTCCCCTCGGTTCACCTAATTAGCATACCCAGTTGAAATTAAACACCTCATTCCAACAAGGGGTTTCCCCCTTTACCTTTTTAAACCGCCATTTGCCTACATGCCATTCTGTCTCCTCTATCCAGAGGCAGTCCTTTGTCCCTCCCTTGTCCCTTTCCCTTCCCCTCCCCCTATCTCCTTTACCTCTGTATCCTAATCCGTTCTAACACAGGCCTCCCCTTCTCCTCTTAAAAATGACACCTGCAAGGTCATTGGCTGCTGTTTTTCTGCCTGAGTCAGAAAGCAGCCACTTTAACTTTTCTTCTCTGCTTAATAAAGGATCCCTCTGTGCAGACAGGTGTTTGGGTGTGGTTTATGCCTTATCCTGGGTACTTTGGGAGGGAGCCCCTTTGTTACCTTAGTCTTTTCTATTTTTCCATTTCTTTAGTTACATCAAACCTTTCACTTTTTACCTGGAGGAGGAGGGATGGCAACCAGAAGTTTATCTAACTGGGCTATCTGGTGAAAGGGCCAGAGGAGCATCTGATATGGTTTGTTCTGCATGGTAAAGAGTCCCCGCTCATCCTGCCCAGTTGAATATAATCTTATTGCTTAGGTGGATCCAGTAACCCAAGCAAAATATAGTTTTTTTTTTAAACTTGTAAATTCACAGGATTACTAGTTGTGTGGTTGGAACAATCACCATAGTCCCCTACCCCCAATACAGACAGAAAAGTGTGTCATCTCTCACTCCCAATAGGTGGCTTATTGGCACTAGAGGAATGGCAAAGAAAAAGCATCCTGAAGGCTCAGGACTGTATAGACCTGGTAGTCTGGAGGAGGAGACTGAGCAAAGTGTATGGATTTGGAACCATAGGATGAGCGACTTTAGTTCATTTACCACATGGAAATTCTGAACCGGCCAATAATCTGAGGTTCCTGGTTTATGGACTGGCAGGCAAAGCATATTCCAAGCTGACTGGCACTGTGTGAGGATGTTAGCTGCCAACAGCCTCTTACTATGGGGAACAGTTTCCAGTCTAGACTTTGGTTCGTGGGATATGGCCAGAGCCTATGGGTGTGACTGTAGTCCAGAGGCTGACCATGACTGGTGGGTGATGCATCGCCAAGCCTGGAGAATTTGTGTCAGCACATACCTTAGGCAACTGGTGGGGCAGGTCCTGGAGCAGGGTCCTGGGGGCTGGATTTGTTGCGTCTGGAAGAGCTAGATGATATTTTGTAGAAGAGCAGTTAAGCAAAGGTGGGTGCAGAGGAAATATTTGCTTCTTGAGGAGTAAAGGCGATGGTGGTGCGTAATTTTCAAAGATCTCTGCCCAGAATGAGGAAAGGGCAGCCTGGAACTACCATGAAGGACTGAGTCACCTGCTTGGAGCCCAGTCTAACAGTTCTCTTAGGTGTGAGGTGATTGCCCTTAATTGTGCTTGTGGTTTCCTGTACTGGCATCTTTTTATGGGTAACCAGCATCGTTTGCCACAGTGCCTACCAAAAACTTAACTGTGGTTTCCTATTGATGCAGTGACCAAGGGCTCTTAGGAGCCTGTCCTAGTTAGTGTTTTAATTGCTGTGACAAAACCATGACCAAAAGCAAGTTGGGGCCGGAAAGGGTTTATTTGGCTTCCGCTTCCACGTGGTAGTCCATCATTGAAAGAGGTCAGGACAGGAACTCAAACAGGGTAGGAACCTGGGGACAGGAGCTGATGCAGAGGCCATGGAGGGGTGCTGTTTACTGGCTTGTTCCACATGACTTGCTCAGTCTGCTTTCTTATACAACCCAGGACCACCAGCTCAGAGATGGCACCACTCACTATGGGCTGGGCCCTCCCCATTAATCAGTAATTAAGAAAATGCCCTACAGCTAGATATTATGGAAGTATTTTCTCAATTGAGTTCCCTCCTTCCGGATGACTTGTGTTGACATGAAACTAGACAATACAATTGACCCCTTGTCAGCTTGACACACAAACACATCACTGTTAAGCTACAACCTTTCCTTTCTTGTTCTTCCCCAAGATCACACATAATACCAACATTACAATAAAACACTCCAAACTTTAAAAGTACTGTAGTCTTTAAGAACTCAAACACTTAAAAATTCAGTTTCTTTAAAACAGCCAGTCTTTTAAAATCCTAAGTCTTTTAAAATTCAGAGTCTCTGACCATGGGCTCCAGGAAAACACTTTTTTACTTCAAGATGGAAGAACCAGGACACAGTCACAATGAGAAAAAAACAGACAAAAGTCTTACAGTATAAAAAACTCAATGTTCAGCCGGGCGGTGGTGGCGCATGCCTTTAATCCCAGCACTCGGGAGGCAGAGGCAGGTGGATCTTTGTGAGTTCGAGGCAAGCCTGGTCTACAAGGGCTAGTTCCAGGACAGGCTCCAAAGCTACAGAGAAACCCTGTCTTGAAAAACCAAAAAAAAAAAAAAAAGAAAACAACAAAAAAACAACAACAACAAAAAACAAAAAACAAACAAAAAACAAAAACAAAACTCAATGTTCAATATCTGAGATTCACTTACCATCTTCTGAGATCCGTCAGAGTGCTTGGGTCAGTAGGGCGATGGTGGTACACTCCCTTAATCCCAGCACTCAGGAGGCCTGCATGCTACAGAGTGAGTTCCAGGACAGCTGGGGATACACAGATAAACCCTGTTCTGAAAAACAACAACAATGAAGAGTCCAAGAATAAGAATATAGAAACATAGATTCCAGAAATAAGAATGAAGTAAGAAAAAAAATATAAAGTTGTAAGCCTAGGAGAATGAGATCAGGCTGTCAGCAGCTTTCTCAGCAGTTTAAGAATTAACTGTTAACAGTGGGTTACTTTGCTTTACAACCCATAGCTCTGTCTGCAAGGCGGAATCAACTCTGCAAACTGAGGGTCAGCTTTTAGATACTCCCCCCGGCCACTCATGACCAACCACTGATGTGAGCTGAGTTAACCTTTAAAGGATCGTGTGTGTGTGTGTGTGTGTGTGTGTGTGTGTGTGTGTGTGTGTGTGTGTGTGTGAATTTTCAGTTATGCATTGTTTGGGTAAATGAAGAAGTCTTTGCCTAAGGCAGATATGATCATCTATCCTGTTGCAGAAGCACAGGTTTTAATAAAATTTATAAGAGAGTAGATCATAAGGGCCGTATTATTCAGGCCCATATTTCTACATTGTATGGTGCCACGCCAGCACAGCAACTGTAGTTCTCTGAGCGAGGGACATCAGGATTAACACACAGCACAACTTCAGGTTCTGTAGACAAGCCTTTATTCCACTTTCTTACACAGTATATATAGCTCTCAGCAGGGGAGGCTGAGCCAGCAAAAGCAGGAAGCTCATCACCATAACTCACATGGCTTAAGGGTAAACATCCTTAAAAACATTGCTGAGAACAACAGATTGTTCCTGTTTTTGGAACAACCAACCACAAGAGTGCAAAACGGATCAAGTGGGGGTGCGATGGCCTGTCCTCAAGGGACCCAACAATTCCCCCCTTTTTATTTTAAATGCATGAGAGCCCCTGTCTTAGGACTCTTCCGGATAGAGGCTCTTACCCATCTATGGGAGGCCTTAATCTCTGTCTTAGGTGAGCTCTCTATACCAGGACAGTTGCCCGTTGTAGGGATCCCTCATGACTTCTGCAGCATCTGCAGCCAGACTTGGGGCACTTCCTGATTACTGGAAGACAGCCCGAGAAACACTTGTGGAGTAACAGTGTGCTGCACATGGGATTGCCACATAAAGCAGCAGAGAATCTAAAAACAGATAACCCCAATAGCAATATCAGCTCAAGTGAGAGTGTTCCAGACAATAGCTGGATCCAGCCCCCAAGCTGGGCCATGGTATTCCACCTACTGGATCCAGACACAGCAGGGACCTGTGTGCTATTAATACTAACAATATAATGAGCTGTCTGCAGGGTAAAATTCAAAAAGGAGGAATTCCAAGGGCCATTCAAACATGCACTTAACTGTTTAACCATATCAGAAGCATTTACAACATTAGTAGGTGTAACACAAAATGAGAACAAGACACTTGTTGCAGGAGCCAAAGGGAATCTACCTGTTCTTGCAAAAGCGCAGTTTGTTGATTTAAGTTTAAAAGTCCAAATCTAATATGAGAGTTCAGAGCATTCCGTGTCTGTAGGGCCTCACTAATCCTTCCAGACAGCTGATCCACAGTCTCTTCAGTCACAGCCATCTGTGAAATGGCAACTCCAGCAACCATAGCCGCAGTGGCAGCGACAGCAATAGCAGCAACAATTGCAGCTGTTATCCCAAAGTCTCACCGTCATTGATAAAGTATATCTTCTGATGTTCTTGAGACACCAGCACTGGCAGAGGATTCACAGCAGGCACTTGAACGATCAAAGCTCCATCAGAACCGTCCCAGCAATTACTCAGCTTGCAGATCCTGGAAGAACAATTAAGAATATCGCCCTCCAAAGTGCCATTCCACAATAAAAATGGGGCAAGAACGCAAGCAGAGGATTGAATAGTCATATTGCATCCAACAGTATAATTTATCTTTAGAGAGGTTTCAAAAAGATCTGTTTGGTTAAAACTGGCAGTGGTATAACATGAGGGGCCTGCTTGTTAGGGTTTCTGTCCTGTCCAGTTCCCGCAGCCGTTTAGCCCCAAAGAAAATCACACAGAGGTCTCCAGAAGATTATAAACTGATTGGCCCATTAGCTCAGGCTAAGTATTAGTTCTTACAAGTTATATTAACCCATTACTCTTATCTATGTTAGCCACATGGCTCAGTACCTTTTTCAGTGGGGCAGGTCACATCCTGCTTCTTCGGTGGTCTGGGCAGGAGTCGGGAGGGAGCTTCCTTCTTCCCAGAATACTCCTGTTCTTATTGCCCCACCTCTACTTCCTGTCTGGTTTTCCTGCCTATACTTCCTGCCTGGCTAATGGTCAACAGCATTTATTTAAAACATGATTGACAGAATACAGACAATTCTCCTGCATCACAGTGGCATTAAGAACAATTACTCATACCCGGAAAAGGTGGAATTTTTCATCGCGGGGCTATGGCCATACCACCACATGTCTTTCCTACCTTTTAACAAATCAGCCTCTTGAGTGATACATTCTCCCCACATCACTGTGGGGTGGAGATTAAAATCTCTATCAAATCCTTTTTCAGGATGGGATGCAGTATATCTCTAAATCCTATCACCCTACTATGAGTATGATTATTAGTAAAGTCTGCAATAGAAGCATTATGCAATAATAAACATCCCTGATGAAAGGAGGACTCCTTCACCAATGACAGGTTACTAAAATTAATAAAACAAAGAGCCTCCATTAATGGAAAGGCAGCTGTAATGTTTCCCTGTTCCGGATCAACTCAGGTCGAAGCCATCCCCACTGTTGTGTTGCTAGCAAAAAGTGAGGGAAAGAGGGGGCTATTTTTACTAACTGGCATTAAAAGTGGGGGGTTTCTCACCAGACTCCCCATCACCTGTGATTCTGTTGTTGTTACCAGAGTCATCACCTGAAGCAGAAGGAGCGTCACGCGGTCTGCATCCTGGGTCACCGGCTGTATGCACTGCTCTGGCACCCAAATTGGTTTATCAACCCCTGGAGGAAAAACACATACAGCCCCCCTCACCTTTGCCAACAAGGGGATTGGTTCCATCCATCTTCCTCTTTGCAGATCTTTCCAATGAACCCATCCTAGGCTCTGAGCCCTAACTTATGTATGGTGCTCCAACATCCATAGTCAAAAAATTTAAAATAAAGAGAATGGTGGATAATTGAGTTGCTGGGGAGAATATGAATTCCCCCCTTTTTATTTTTTGAGAATATTGCTTGAGGGTCTGATTGGCTCTTTCCACAATTGCTTGACCCATTGGGTTATATGGGATGCCTGTTTTATGGGAAATTTCATAGAATAAACAAAAGGATAAAATTTTTTTGCTGATATTTGCTGGGCCATTATCTGTCTTAATAACCTCAGGTTTGCCCATATAAGCAAAAGTAGGTAGGCACTGTGCAATGGCATCTTTCACTCATTCTCCCAAATGCAAGGATGTGAAAATTACTCCTGAAAAGGTTTCTACAGATACATTTACAAACTTAAATTTCCCTGTGGTGGGCAGGTGTGTAACATCCATCTGCCATAATTGATTTGGTCGTAACCCTCATGGGTTAACTCCTAAATTGGGGCTGCTTAGGAAAGGAGCACACTGAGGACAAGAATATGTAATGGCTTGTGCTACTTCTCGTGTGCATCGAGTATGATGCTAAAGAGAGCACACATGAAGGTGAAATTTATCATGTATTTCTTGGGCGTGGTTGGAAGTAAAGCAAACGTGTATGTTTATCAGTTAAATCATTACCTGCTGACAATGGCCCAGACAGCTGGGTATGACTGCGGATATGTCTCACAAACAAAGGCTCAATCCACTGCCAAATCAAATGCTGAACACAGCTGAGCAAATGATGGACCTTAGAGGTAGGTGATATATATTCAGATGTCTCCAATGGTTTAAAGATGTGGGCCATATACATACTATCAGTATACAAATTTACAGGTTCCCCAGGGAAGAGCTGGAGTGCAAGGAGGCAGGCTGTTACCTCTGCAGCTTGGACTGATACATCCCCCACAGGACACTTCCATACTTTTCCTCCAGAAACCACTACTGCATTATCTTTAGGGAAAGCATCTGTAAAGACAGTACATGCTGAGGGTATGGGAGATCCTCTAATCACTTGGGGGAATATAACGGAATGATTTTTGAATAGGACCATTAATGGATGCTGAGGATAATGAGAACCAAAACTTCCAGAAAAGGAGGTGAGAAGAAGGGTCCATTCATCATGGTGCTGCTGTAAATGTGCTAGCTGGTCTTTAGTATAAGGTGTTATAATCTTGTCAGGGTACTTCCCAAATGTCTGGGTGGCAACCTTCTTAGCTTTCCAAAGCAATTGTAATATAGCTTCATAATATGGGGTGACTACTCTTGCTGGAGAGGCAGGCATGTGTACCCATAAAATAGGTCCATCCTGCCAAAAGACTCCCATAGGAGCAAAATTGGAAGCAAGAACTACAAAATTTAGTGATTGATCATAATTAATCTGCTGGAGATAGACTTTTTCAATGTTGTTCAGAAGAAGCCTTAAGGCTTGTCTGGCTGCAGGTGTCAATATTCGGAGGGAGGTTGAGTCGGGATCTCCCCAAAGCATATCATACAATGGTCTTAAGTTACCTGTTTTGATTGTTAGGGAGGGGCGTATACACTGTAAGTCTCCTAGTAACTGCTGCCAATCATATGTAAGGTTTTAAGATGAGAGGTGTCAATAGTTAATTTTTTTGGTTTAATTCCATCCATGGCCAATTGGTACCCAAGGCAGGAATATGGGGCTTGCATTTGGACCTTCTCAGGAGCTATGATCAGCCCCACCTTCTCTAAATCCTGTTGCATTTGAGTATAAGCCTTGAGCAGTTGATCTTGATCAGGCCCTGCTATTAATAAATCATCCATATAATGAACAATATATAACTGTGGGAACTGACAGCAAATGGGCTCCAAGGCAGCAGCAACATAAGCTTGACATTTGTTAGGACTATTTGCCATGCCCTGTAGAAGTACGCTCCAATGGAATAGCAAAGCTGGTTCCTTAAAATTAACTAACTGAAGGGAGGCTAAAAGCAAAAGGAGGGCAATCCTGTTTGGGTAGAGGAATAGTAAAAACGCAATCCTTTAAATCCACTACAATTATATGCCAGCCCCAGGGTATGGCTGAAGGGAAGGGCAATCCCTGCTGAAGAGGACCCATAGGCTGCATCACCTCATTGACAGCCCGAAGGTCCTGTAATAGTCTCTATTTTCCAGATTTCTTTTTTATGACAAAGATGGGTGTATTCCAAGGGGAAGTGGAGGGGACAATATGCCCAGCCTACAGCTGATCTTGGACCAAGGCATGAGCAGCCTGCAATTTCTCTTGAGTCAAGGGCCACTGCTCCACCCAAACTGGATCATCAGATTTCCAAGTTATAGGAATTGGGGCAGGCTTGGGAACAGTGACCCTAACTAAAAATGGCCTACACCGCTTTGGTCTCCCAGCAGTCTGGTAATTTGTTTATCTGGTGTCATTGGCTGTGAATGGCCCTGCAGATTTGTTTCCCAGCCCCTGCCCTGGTCTCCATCCCAGTTGCTGCATAATTTGGGCCGCTGGTGGTGGTGATGTGGGCTGAGTGGTCAAGACAGCTCCTATCTCACTCAGGACATTTCTTCCTCAGAGATTAACAGGGAGTCCTGGGAGGACATATGGCTGAAAGTAGCCCTCATGGCTTTCATTATCCTGCCATTTTAATATTTTTGTACTCTTCTTGGGACTTGCTTGACCTATTCCTTGTAGGGTGGCAGTACTACTTTCTAATGGCCACTTCTTATGCCAGGATTATAAGGACAGGACGGAGACGTCAGCTCCAGAGTCTAAAATCCCATTAAATGACTTCCCATCAATAATCAGTTCCAATCGTGACCTTTCTTTCATATGAGCTACCCAAAAGGCTGCAGGGCCGGATGACCCAAAACCCTTAGCACCCCGACTGGACCTGGCCACAGGGTTGGAGGTGTTAACTAGGGGTACCAAGACCAATTGGGTAATACGATCCCCCTGAGGAATTACTGTAACTCCTTGAGTAACCAATGTCATCATTTTTATTTCTCCTTGATAATCTGCGTCAACAACCCCAGGATGAATTTGAATTCCCCTCAAGATGGCACTGCTTCTTCCTAAGATAAGCCCCAAGGTCCCTCTAGGGAGTGGCCCAAAAACTTTAGTGGGTAAAGCTTGAACCCCCATTTGGGCTGTTAAGACTGCTCGGGCAGAGGTACTGAGGTCCAGTCCTGCACTTCTTGGGGCGGCATGGGCGAGGTCTGCAATGCAAAAGGATTGCCCTGTGGAACAAACTGGACATGGCCACTGCTGGGGTGAGACCCCCTGACTCCTGGTGTCATTGCTCCATACACTGAGGTTCTGGGGCCCTGGAGCAGGGCCTCCTCCAGTTTCCCTGCTGTTGGCCTTGGACGGGCAGAGGCCTTCCATCTACATCTGTCTTAGATCTGCAATCATTTGCCCAATGGGTCCCTCTTTTACATTGTGGGCACTTTCCTGGTCTGGCAGTAGCTCCCTGAGGGAGCTGTGAACATTCCTTTTGAAAATGTCCAGGGGCACCACAGTTAAAGCAGGTTTTATCCCCAGTTGTCCAGGGTCCTCACCCAGGCCTGATGGCAGTGGCAATCAGCTGGCCCTGAATGAAGTGCCCATCAATATCCCGGCAGATCCGGATGTATTCATTTAAGCTTTTTGCCTTATGTGGCCACAAGGCTTGCTTACAGTATTTATTTGCATTCTCAAATGCCAGCTGCTTAACTATGGGCATAGCTGTGGTCACATCACCAAACAATTTTCCTGCCAATTGTAGCAACCTATCCACATAATCCTGGAAAGGCTCAGAGAGCCCTTGTAATACGTTGGACAACTGATCCCCTGTGGCCTTGTTTGGCAGGGCTTTCCAAGCTTTGGTAGCCACAGCCGCCATTTAGAGATATACAGCAGGATAGAGCACAATTTGATTGGCCAAGTCAGCATAAGATCCTGCTCCAGTTAGCATGTCTAGGTTGTGCTGTGCCTGTCCCGCTTGAGCATTTAACCTAGTCCTTTGTAAGCAATTTTCTTGATATTCTCCTCTCCACAATAAGTAATCTCTTCCAGATAGTACCCCACGGCATAGCTGCTGCCAATCACTAGGTGTAAGATTCAATGCTGCAAAAGATTCTACTATGGCAAGAGTAAAGGGGGCCTGAGAGCTATATGCCGCCATGGCCTCTTTCAATTGCTTCATCTCCTTAAAGCTCAAGGCCACATGTTGTCTCAGCATCTGTCCTGGATTGTTCGGATCAGGTACCTCTATGACCGGAGCAACTGTGTGCCGGGGCTGAAAACAGACACCTCTTTTCCTGAGCCCTCTTTGGCCTCCCACTCATCTGTCAGTCCCCAACGGGACTCCCTCCTTCCCCAATCCTCATTATAAGCAGGTGGGGCTGATGGCACACATAAGGAATCCTTCGCCTTACAGCGCTTCAGCCTTTTCTGAAGTATCTTAATTTCCTGCGTTAGCTGTTCTTTCTCATCAGATAAACTATCCTCTGCATTAGAGCTGAGGCTGTCTTCCCCATTTTCTGACTCAGAGGTTATTGCTATCTGTTTTTGTGCCTGAAAGCGCGCAGACTTTGGTGCTAGCCTTGGTCCTGCACCAGATTCCAAAGTTCCCCCTGAAACCCCTGACTCTTCCTTTCGGTCCCTATGTGACTCCTCTGCCGATCCTGTGGACAGGCGAGTCTCCTCCTCTTGTATTTCTTTAGCCGCGGCAACCTCCTGTCTTGCTTTCATTTTATCAGTAAGCAGGGCATAGTGGACCAGGTGCCATAGTGAAAAGGTAGATATAGGGAAGCTATCGGCACCCTCCTTTTGCAGTCGTTTCTGCAAGTCTCTTTTTATCTGTTCCCAGTCGGGGATGTTTAAACCTCCACCTGTCAAATACCATGGGCTTGTTGCGGCTCTAGTCTTAAGAAAATCCTCTATAGTTCTTTGTTTGACTGCGGTTCCTTGTTGCTCTAACAATTTAGATATCTGATATATCAGGTCTTTTTTACTGCTTGTGGATCCCATTTTATCCCAATCGGTCCTTACCGGCCTAGGACGACCCCATCCACTACCCCTTCTTTCTCAGATCTTGGTGGGACCTTCATTTTGCCGGCAGCTGTAGTTCTCTGAGCGAGGGATGTCAGGATTAACACACAGCACAACTTCAGGTTCTGCAGGCAAGCCTTTATTCCACTTTCTCACACAGTGTATCAGTGGACGTGCATGGCTTCAGTAAATGCTATCAGGGAGCACCAGGGAAGAACAGTGACTTAAATACAAACACTAGTGTAACTAAAAAACTCTGCTAATGGAAATTGCAGAGAAGGGCAATTTGTATCTGAGTTTTATCTCGAAACTGTAAAAATTCCTTTGCTCATGTCTGATGCTTGTTGCTTCTTGCTGTATAAAGGGGAGTCCAGAGGCAACCATTGTCACAGCCTTACAAGTCCATCTCTGGCTGTGGTCTCCGCTGGCTGATAAGCTTTTTGTGATCATTAGAGTTTTTTTTTACAATATTTATTTATTATGTATACAATATTCTGTCTGTGTGTATGTCTGCAGGCCAGAAGAGGGCACCATACCTCATTACAGTTGGTTGTGAGCCACCATGTGGTTGCCGGGAGTTGAACTCTGAACCTTTTGGAAGAGCAGAGCAGGCAATGCTCTTAACCACTGAGCCTCTCCAGCCCAGAGATTTTTTTTTAACGTTCAATTTTTTCCTGGAATAAAGTTTGCTTCTGGTGTAACAGATTTTGGTGATCTGTCCCCCATCTTTGCACGACTCCCACGGACCCAACAACCAACAAAACAAAAACCCCCAAACCAAGCAACAAAAGGCTTGGGGGCATTTCTCCAGCTCTGCCCTCTGCAGCACACACAGCTTGTCTCCTAGGCTCCGGCTGGCTCCACTTAAAGCTGCTGCTGTTGTTCATGGCGGTCACCCCACAGCATCTGGCATTTCCAGAATGCTGGGGTCTTCTGCTGCAAATGGGTTGCATTTTTACCAATAGCCTCTCCCGGCCACACAGTGCCAAGCCTCAGCGACTCTCCATGACCTCTTCACACCTTCAAAACCAGTATCAGCTGGGTGACTCATACCACCAAGTTCAGCTGCCCGCACAAGATGCAAGCTCGGTCACCTCTGGACCGCAGCTTCTGTGTGCTGACCCTGCAGAAATACTTCCCTGAAGACTCCACCTCAGCGATGCTGTTCTCTTCTTAATCACAGCTGATTTTTCAGCCCCAGCTAACCAGACACCACAGATTCCTCATACGAATGCAGTGGGTTGACTGGAAAGTGGCCAGCACAATCTTTGGCTGCAAGTGGTTGGGTCAGCAGCCAAGATAGCCGGGTTTTGCCTTTTAGTGTCTTGGTTGTTGTAATTGGGCTACTCTGCTGAGCTGGGAGGTATTCATCCCTGTAAAGCCCTGTAGTGTTTGGAGTTAGGGCTCTCCAGAGCTGAATGAGTGACAAATGCCAAATTTGATGCCCTGTCATTTTCCAGAGCTAGTGGATAAAAGGGTGTAAATTCTGAAAACGCATTACTGCTCCAGAGGCCCTGGGAGACTTTTCTGGGACCTGAAGAACCTGAGTAGTCTTAGACAATGAGTGGGGTTTTGAGCTCCACCCCAACTTCCAGTCATAAGGTTTTAGGGAAAAGTGTTCAGGGCCTGGGAACCTGTGTACTATTGGGGTTCTAATCAGAGCATGTGGATGGGAAAGCCGCCTCAAAAGTAGCTTTTCGCATCTGTACCAGTGGCTGAGACCAAAAGAGCCTCCCTTGGCTCTGCCGCAGTCTGAAGTAAACAGAGTCAGAAGGAGTTGCTGGGAATCATCCCAGGTGAGGGGTGGGTGCAGAGGGTGGACTCCAGGAAGGCAGTTAGGGCTTGGAGCTTGTGGAAATATAGAACTGAACTAGAGAAAGGGCCACAGATCAGGAAAGGGTGATGCGGGTCCTCCAAAGAGTTGTCTAAGAGGCAGCTTCTGCAGCTTCTGCAGCTTCCGCAGCCTTCTCTTTGGGAACACAGCCCCGTGTTCCTCCCCAAACTCTTGGGATAAACTTATAGCACTCATTGAAGGGGTGAAAGTTCCTAGTATGTGGCCCCTACGTTAGGAGAACATTTAGGTGACTTGAGGTGGAAGATTACTATGACCAGCCCGGGCAATGAAAAGATGACCCCACCTAAGACCTGCCACAGTTCCCCAGTCGTGCGAGTGAAAGGCTTGGGGCGGCGTGACTCCAGGAGCCAACTGGTATGACTGGAAATTTCCTGTTCAGAAAAGGAAAGGAGACTTTTTTTTTTAGAAGATCAAAGGATAAAATGAAGAAGAACCAGCATACAGATGGTGCCATCCAGTGGCCGAAACAGGAGAAACCGGGAGAATCGCCAAGACAAAAAAAGACAAACCAACTAGAGCGAATAATGGCGTGCAGAGGCTATCACCTAGTGGCAGAACCCAGAACAACGGGCGAATCTCAAGAGGGTTAGGTTGGCGTTAGGGTTAGAGGGTTTCTGTTAGGGTTAGGTAGGTTTAGGTTAGTATTAGAGGGTTAGGTTAGGGCTCATGTCAGGGTCAGGGTAAGGGGGTCAGGGGATCGGTCTTGGGTTAGTGTTTGGGGTAGAGTTTGGCTTATACATTTTTTTTGAGGCTTATATAGAAAAGGCTTATATAAGACCAGGGCTAGATCTATTTAAGAATAGCGCATAAACCTATGTTTAAGGGTGCAACTAAGCAGGAAAGCTGCAGAAACCTGTTTCTGGGGAGGTGTGTGTTTACACTCTGGAACGGTGCAGAAACCTCCTCCCAGGACATAGCTAATCAGGTAGAGTACAGACTTCTGTGCTCAGGAGCTCAGTAAACAAAAAGCGCTGACACCCTTGCACAGGTAAAGGCAAGACCTCTGTGTCCAGGCACTCAGCTACTGTGTAAAACGCAAACTTCTGTGTTCACTGGCACAGCTTGTCCTGAAGAGCGCAGTGCTAATCCCAGAAATCAGGGGGATTTCTGTGAGGGCTAGCGGGAGGGAGGGGCGGGGGTGTCACCAAGAGGAGCTGAATGGTTAAGGGTGGGGTAGCGGTCAAGGCTTGAATACTCTGGCTTGCACCTAGCCGGGTGCGCGCATGCACTCTGGGTAACGTAGCCCATTCTGCCTGCACATCTCTCATTAAGGAGGCTGAGCGCCCTGGTACATTCTGGGTTTCGCGGTGTTTTGGTGCCTACATCTTCACGGAGGCCTCTGTGTAGTCACTGCCAGTGCTGGGCAGCGTGATCTCCGGCAGAACTCAGGACTCGGCGTGGACTGTGTGGTCTCAAGCCCTAAATTACACCTCGGACCACGTTTGTGCTCTCGGCCAGCGTCGTTGGGATCGAGGACAAGTCCAGGCGACAATGGAACCTGTTCGTGTTCGCTGCACTTTTGAGTTTGTTATTATGGAGCTCGCTTCCCTGCGACCCCAAGCAGCAGAGGGTTCTCACTGGCTCGTGGTATTGGCCAAACTCTGCGGAGGACTGAGCTTTCTGGGTATTGTAGTCCAAAGTCACCTTAAGTAGCGGCGTGGGCCCTAGGCCTTCTGGGTATTGTAGTTCAAAGTCTCCAGAAGGCGCCACTTGGGTGGACCCTAATCATTCTGGGTATTGTGTTACAAACTTCTGGAGTTGGCATCTGTAGAGAAGCCTTTTGGGGTTTGTGGTCCATTATTTTTCCACAGTCGTCATCACCGAGGCTCCAGAGAGCTCTTAAGGCTTTGCAGATGGACAAATGGAGCCGACAGGGCCCGACCACGGCGCGTTTACAGCCGACTGTTCCGAACGACCGAGCTTGTACGGAGACGAGAGGCGGCGGAAAGGACCGAGATTGGCTGACAGCGCCGAGCGTTGACGAAGACTTCCGAGTGTTCTTGGCAGGACCAGGGCTCCGGAGGACTGCCGGAAAGAGCCGATGTGTGGTTGGGAGTAGCCGAGCGGCTGGCGGTGAGGTTTCGGAGGACTGAAGGAATGGCATCGACGTGTGGGGGCAGCGGCTGAACGACGTGATGACGTCAGGAGTACGGGCAGGGGCCCTCTGAATTGGAGGAGAGGCGGTGCTGATGGCATGGAGGCGGGATGACAAGGTGGGCGGGCTTAAGGCTAGGGCGGGGCTAATCCTGGAGCCTGAGGCAGGGGTGGTGAGGTGGGTCGTGGTTCTATAGGGATGCTGGATGCTGTCGCTGAAGGTGAACTGATGTGTGGATGACTTGTGAACCAGCTGCAGGTGGCCGCTGCATGATACTACATCTGCAGGGTCAGAGTCAGGGCTTGACCGCTGCAAATATGGCAGGGTCAGGGTCAAATCAAGGTCATAAGCAAGCAGGCTGGGCAAACCATGAGGAGCAAATCAGTAAGCAACACCTCTCTCTGTGGCCTCTGCATTAGCTCCTGCTCTGACTTTATGGACTACGATGTGGAAGTGTAAGCCAAATAAATCTTTTTTCTCCCCAGTTGGCTTTTGGTTATGGTGTTTCATCATAGCAGTAGTAGCCCTAAGACACTCCTCTACCCCAGCTTGCTTCTGAAGGAGTGACAGAGCATCCAACCCCCGACATTTGCAGACACCTTGTTTTGTCACGTTTAATTTACGTATTTGTTGCAGGATATTTAACCATACTGTGGGAAAATGTGTCTCCGTCTTTCCTTGCCTGCCTAAGACACTGTCTGATTGGTTTAATAACGAACTGATTGACCAATAGCGAGGCAGGAGAGGATAGGTGGGACATCTGTCAGAGACAGGAACTCTGGGAGGAGTCTGATAGGCTGAGGATTTGCCAGCGAGACATGGAGGAAGTTAGATGTACATTATGGAGGAGAGGTAACTATGTGACAGAACATAGATTAATATAGACGAGTTAATTCAAGTTATAAGAGCGAATTGGGAACAATCCTAAACTAAGGCTAAGCTTTCATAATTAACAAAGAGTATCTTTGTCATCATTTGGGAGTTGGCAGTCCAAAGAAAGTCCGACTTCGTGCATTATTTGATGTTTTGTGGCAGGGTCTCCGTATGTATCCCAGCCCCAAATTGGCTTCTAACTCATGCAGATCCTTCTGTCTCAAATTTTCCAGAGCTGAGCTAGAAGGCTCACCACAATAAACACAAAGAACACTCTTTCTTTGTTCTCTGATGTGGGATGTCTCTTTGTATGCTGTGAATATGTGTTGCTCTCATTGGTTGATAAATAAAGCTGCTTTGGCCTATGGCAAGGTAGGATAGAGCCAGGCAGAGATACAGGAGAAGGGTGGAGTCTGAGAGACACCAACAACCACCCTACTTTTTTTTTTGAGAAATTTTCTTCTTTTTTATATCCTTTTTTTTCATTCAAAAAAATTTACATTTCCTCCCTTTGTCCCAGTCCCCTCCCACTCTCCCGACCCCTCCTCCCTCCCCCTGCTTCCTTAAAAGAGGGCATGGTACCCTGCCCTGTGGGAAGTCCAAGGCCCTCCCCCCTCCATCCAGGCCTAGGAAGGTGTGCATCCAAATAGGCTAGGTTCCCAAAAAGATAATACATGCAGAAGAGATAGGTCCTAGTGTCATTGTTGATGGCTTCTCAGTCTGCCCCCATTGGCAGCCACATTCAGAGAGTCCGGTTTGATCATATGCTCATTCAGTCCTAGTCCAGCTGGATTTGGTGAGCTCCCATTAGATCAGGCACACTGTCTCAGTGGGTGGACTAGCCCCTCACGGTCCTAACTTCCTTGCTCATCTTCTCCCAACTTCTGTTCTTTGACTGGATCTTGGGAGCTCAATCCATTGCTCTGATGTGAATGTGGGTCTCTGTCTCTATCTCCATCCATCGGACGAAATTTCTATGGTGATGATCAAGATATTTATCAATGTGACTAGGGACAAGGCTAGATCAGGCACCTTCTCCTCTGCTGCCCAAGTACCTAGCAGGGGACATCCCCGTGGACACCGGGGATCCCCTCTAGGGCCAAGTATCTTGCCAATCCTAAAATGACTCCCTTAATGTAGATATCTTATTCCCTTCTCCAATATCCATCTTTCCTCCATCTCTTCTCCCTTCTCCTTCCCCCTCTCCCCTTCCCCCATCCCCTACCCCCACCTCTATCCTCATCCCCGTGCTTCCAACTTTTGCCTGGCAAGGAGGGAATAGGTCTGTGTGATCTGTTGGGAGTGGGGGTGGAGAGGAAGAGGAGGCCACAGCAGGTGGTCTTCAACAGAGTGGGGATTAGGCAGGAAAACTGGATTCGGAGGAAAAGAGGGAAAGCAAAGATCATCTATCTCTACTTTTCTTTGAGAATTTAATATATGCGTATCATGCATTTTTATTATATTCACCTCCTACTCCTTACTTTAGCTCCCAGATCTACCCCACCCTTTACCAATTCCATGTCCTCTTTTAAAAAAATTAAATGCATTTTTCTATCCCATTGGATTCCATTTTCGGTTGCCCATATACTCATGGGTGTGGGGCCATCCATTGGAGCATGGCTGACCTACCAGAGTCACACCCTTCAAGAAAACTGATTTCCTTCTCTCAGAAGCCATCCCTGTCTATAGCTCCTCAGTCACACAACTAGGCTTATTTATTGTGAAGGTGTTTTGAATGAGGTTAAGTTTTTTAAAAAATGAGACCTTGCTATGTAGTCCAAGTTGAACTTAAACTCAACATCCTTCTACCTGAGCCTCTGGAACACTGCGAATCATAGGCGTGTACCATTGTATCTGGCAAAGATGCCAGTTTTATTTTATCTTTGATGCAAAGTCTGAGTACACAGTTTAAGTTGGTCTCAAACTCTTAGGGAGTCCCCTGTCTCAGCCTCCCAAGTGCTGGGGATACCAACACTGTTTGGCTCAAAGATAAGTTTCTGAAAGCCACTCTTATACTGGAATAATTGGCAAAACCCTCAATATATTGAGATGACTGCTATTCACACAAGCATACCCCATAAAGCTCCAAAAAATGTGTCTTTGATTTAAATGCCATTGCCACCCCCTTGTCAATCTCCTTGAAGGGATATGAAATAGAGGAGAACTTAGAATAGAAAGAGGCCTTAAGACAAAATATGTTCATTTTTTGCATTGTATAAAATTATTTTGTCATATGAATATAGCCTTGGAAAGGCCTTGGGTAAATAAGAAACCCCCAAATGTAAACTTTTGTCTATCATGGTGATATAATATCCCTCCCTTTTCCCACTTAAAATTATTTTTTATGGGGCTAATGAAATGGTCAGCAGTTTAGAGCACTTGTGTATTGGATTTACTGGCTTTTTTCTGGGCGTGAGATTAGGCAAAAACGCTAAGATGTCTCTTCGTTGTAAATGCCTGTAAGATCTCTGGCTTTTTCCACTCTCCTGCTGTGATAAAGCAAGCTGTTGGATCAGGAGCTCCTACCTGCTCATAAAGGTAGTATGTGGTCAAGAGTTGGGGAGGAACCGAGCCCTCCCATCCAAAGCCTGCGGAGGACCAGATTCTGCCAGCAGTCACTGGCGTGAGCATAGGCATGTCTTCCCTCCCAGCCTTGTTTAAGATGATGGCAGACCCGGTTGATAGTTCGACTGGAGCCTTAGGAGCTACAGAGCAGGAGGGTCCAGCTGCACCTGGACTTGCAGAAACAGTGAATAAGCTGGCCCTTTGCCTCAGTGGGCTCCATCAACCTTGAATTGAAGATGTTTGGAAAAAAAAATTCCTGAAAGTTCCAAAGTGCAAAACCTGGATTTGCTTTGCACTGAAGATGCTGCCATGGAAATATGACTGAAATGATGTGTAGGCATGCCTGTGTATTCCACAGCTCAGCCTCGCTTCAGCACCCACACTGGGTCTTTTTTGTGTACCATTTAGTTTTTGCCCATGATGACTGTATCTGTACTGAATATGTACAGTTCTTTTTGTTACTATCTCTAAATATAGTTTTATGCTTATTTATACCCTACTACATACTATTTACATAGTATTTATTTACATTCTGCATGGTAAGTTATCTAGAGGTGATTTCAAAAGATGGCTACATATAACTTACATGAAGCATATATGGTTATGTGCAAATCCTGTGCTATTTATATGAGGAACTCAACCACCAGCAGTGTTCAGTATCTACAGGGGTCCTAGGGCCTGTCTCCAAGAAACTGAGGGATGGGTGTTAGCTATCATGCTAAATTTGGGATTAATTTAATATAGTTTAATAGATAAAAAGCATACCATCAAAGTGTTTTCCTACCATCCTGGACAAATATTGTGAAGCATTCTCTCATTTAGAAAGACTTAGCAAGCACAGTCTCAATATAGTCTAATACACACCACACTAACACACCATCACTGTTAACTTTCTCCTTACCTTTTATTTGTTCTTTTGTTGACATATGAAATCATGGGCTTCACTGTGACACTTGCATACATATGTGTCATTGTACTTTGCTCAGGTTCACCTTTCTACCCCACTCTCCTACTATCACTGATTTGGGATTCCCCTCTGTATGCTGTGAATACCATTGGTTAATAAAGAAACTGTCTTGGGCCTGCGCAAGGCAGAGTAGAGCTAGGCGGGGTGAGGGAGGGACTAAATTGAATGCGGAGAAAGAAGGCGGAGTCAGGAGACACCGTGTAGCCACCACCGGGAACAGATGAGCCAGAACCTTGCTGATAAACCACACCATGTGGTGATACACAGATTAATAGAGATGGGTTAAATTAAGATGTAAAAACTAGCCAATAAGAAGTTAGAGCTAATCGGGGCTGGAGAGATGGCTCAGCAGTTAAGAACATTGCCTGCTCTTCCAAAGGTCCTGAGTTCAATTTCCGGCAACCACATGGTGGCTCACAACCATCTGTAATGAGGTCTGGTGCCCTCTTCTGGCCTGCAGGCATACACACAGACAGAATATTGTATAATATATAAATATTTATTTAAAAAAAAAGCATCTGTTTTGAAGCCAGGGGAGTTCCAAGCAAATCAAAATACATAAGTCACTTTGGAGGGCAGGGTGACCTGTCTGTCATTCACTGTGGACTCTCCCTGCGAAGAAAGGCAATTGGGTAGTAGACCACAGCCTCCACTGCAATATATAAAACCAAAACATGAAAAAAAAGCAAAACTCAAAAAATGTTCAAGAACAAAGCAAAACAAAAATGTACGCTCTTGCCATGTTTTTTTTTAAAAAAAGAAGTTAGAGCTAATAGGCCAAGCAGTGTTTAATTAATTCAGTTTCTGTGTGATTATTTAAGGAGTCTGGGTGTCTGGGAAATGAACAAGAGGCTTCTCCCACAACATATCACCACACCCCACTTCTCCCCTTCCCCCAAACACTCCCACTTGTAGAAATATGAAAGAAAACATGATGCTTTCCCTTTCTTATTCTAATACTTTTTCATGTTCTTCACTTCCCTCCCTTAGGCTCCTCCCAAACTCCATATAGTCTTCCTTTACTTACATATCACATCTAAGTGTGTGTGTGTATATAAACACATATACATATACACATATATGTATATATATTCACAACACACACATATACACACCCATATATTTGTATATATATCATGTCTATATAAGAGAAAAACCATATAATTCTACTTATCTGAGTCTGGCTTATTGTGCTTAACAAAATAAACTATTTCATCCATTCTCTGGAAAATGATATGATTTCGTTCTTTATGGCTGAATAAAACTCTAGTATGTGCTTATGTCCATTCTTTTAACTATTTGTCTGTTGTCAGACATATAGGCTAGGCCGATCCAGTCTTGGTGAAATGTTAAGTGATAGACTCATGGATGTGCAAACATCTCTGTTGTATGATCACTGGTTTTTCTCAGGTGTGTACATAGATGTGACATATCCAGGTTATAGAGTAGGTTTAATTTTAGTGTCTTGAGGAATGTTCATACGGATTTCCATGCTGGTGGTCCTAGCTCAGGTTTCCACTAGCAGTGTAGATTTCCTCTTTCTCTGCATGCTTGCCAGGATTTGTTGGCATTTGTTTCATTTAAAATTTCTATTTTTTTAAATATTTCAACTTCCTTTTTTTGGTTTTTTGAGACAGGGTTTCTTTGCATAGCCCTGGCTGTCCTGGAACTTGCTTTGTAGACCAGACTGACCTTGACCTCACAGAGATCTGCCTGCCTTTGCCTCCCAAGTGCTGAGATTAAAGGCGTGCTCCACCACTGCCCAGCTTATTTATTTTTAAAGGTGGAATCTTTTCTTTGTTAAGGGACTCTTTTTGTTTCTTTTAAAACAAAGCCCCTACTATTTACTTGGTGTTTCACTATGGGGGAAAATAGCACTGTGATTCATGAATTGCTTTGTGCTTCTGAGCTTACTGGAGAAGTGGGACACCAAAGATGTGACTCTCCAGTGCATCATCAATCCTTCTCATATGGAATGTTTTTATAAATTAATATTTAGCTTAGTATGCAATGCTATGTATTGTATCAGTGCATCTTAATACACATGTCATCGTATTTTGTTTTCCCACTGCCCTCCCCCATTTCTCCTCCCCCTCTGGCTGGTTCCCCTTCTTTCTCCAAGTTAGTCCTCTTTTCCTGCTTTCTTATTACATCACCCTCCCCTAAGATCTCTTCCTCTCACTCTGAGGATCCCATTTCTAGTTTTGTGACATAAACACATGTAACACACACGCACACACACACACACACACACACACACACACACACACACACACATGATTTCAAGTCTTTAAGTATTCTATTTCCTTGCAGATGCCATGACTTAATTTTTCTTTATGGATACACAAAATTTAACCATGTGCATTTACCACATTTTATTTATCCATTTTCTACTAATGGACATTTAGGCTGGTTCTGTCTCCTGCTTTTGTAAATATTGTGGCTGTAAATATGGATGGATAAGCCTATCTGTAGTATCTTGACTTAGAGTCCTTGAGATAAACCCAGGAATGACATTTTTATGTCATATGGTAGTTTTACTTTCAGTTTCAAGCAATGTCTATACTGATTTCTACACACAGTGGTTGTGCAAGTTTAATTTTTCAAATTGAGACCTCTTGTTCTCTCCATCTTTTTTTTTAAAGTGAGCCTGATATTCATATATGGAGCAGAATTAAACTGTTAACTTCTCCTAGCCCTAAGTTGATTGTGCCCATAATTCTGCTTATCACATTTCCCCATCCTATTAAAGTTTTCTAAGCATCTTTATGACCTTATGTCTCACACTTAACTTTTGTAAATATTATAACACAATGTTCTGTCACTACTTGTGTTTTCTCTGTCACTAAACATTTTGAATATTTAATTACAGTGAGATAGAAATTGCAGCAAAAGTAAGATCTAGAAGTAAGCCAATCTTATGTAATTTCTATTTCTTATAAGTATAATGTCTAAATAATAGTTGCTACCTGTATTGATGAAAAATTGGAACTTCTAGTTGTACAGAAGGTATTGGGTCTTAAGAAAGTGTAGTTGCTGCTGAGGGGGGAATACCTAGTCTGTGTCTATTCACATCTGGCATCCTTAACCTCTATCCAGAACTCTTCAGGAGACATCTGGGATGTTGCCCCCCATACATTATTCTCGCCCAATTCAGAGATTCTAGGTCCTATTAAATATGATGGAAACCTTAATTCATGGTCTAGTCAGAATCTGTCTATTATTATCTGTATCACAAAAACTGTTTATTAGATGGGGTGGGGGCAGCTCATTCGTAAGTAACAGCCATTTCAAGTGGTGGGGTGCACATGCCGTTGTGACAGATGGCATCTGACGATCCTTGTCTAGAATCTATCTCCTTTGTTTGTTTCCTCTCACGTCGACTCAGGGCAGGGCTGGCCTGTGGGACTAGCAGAGGATTGTAGCAGTGGTGGCTTCTAGGTACAAAGCCTAGCTCTGAAGCTTCATCTGACTCATTCTGGAAAAGAGCCACCCTGAGCAGTCGCAAAGCAGCCCCGCGAGGAAATTCATGTGAAAACCGAGGCTAAAGCCTAAAGCCGCCACTCACCTGCCAGGTAAGTGAGCGATCCACCTTGGATGTAGTTCTTGAAGTAACAGGCAAACTTTGATGACTTTAGCAATAAACAGCAATGACCCAATTTAATAAGAGACCTGTCAGAACCACCCGGTGGGGGTAGCTCCAAAATTTCTGACTTACAGAAACTATGAAATATATGATGCTCTTTCTTTAAGCCATTGAGTTTTGGAATCATCTGTCACAATGCTTTAAATGTTTACTATAGCTGGTTATTTCTCCTGTATCTGAAATATAGTCATCTAACTTGCCAAGGTGATTCTTGGTGTACTTGGTTTACTTGGGTTATAGCAGGTGCTTAAAAATATCAAATGGATGAATTATTGTCAATGGAATTAGATGAAGATATAGTGTAGCTTTAGAATTTTTTAATTATTCTTTTTTTATTTTATGTGCATTGGTGTTTTTCCTACATGTAGGTCTATGAGAGGGTGCCAAATTCCCTGGAACCAGAGTTATAGACAGTTATGAGCTGCCATGTGGGTGCTGGGAATTGAACCTGGGTCTTCTGGAAGAGCAGCTGGTGCTCTTAACCTCTGAGCCATCTCTCTAGTCATGAAGCTTTAGAATTTAGCTAAGACTTCAGAAGTGAATTAGCATCCAAATGACCAGATTAAATTTTGGGAAAGCTTTGTAATACTAACACAATAACCTCATCATAGGTAGATGTGCAACCTTTGCAACCTTTGCAAGCTTTGCAAGCTCCTGCTCATTGGCCCAAGAGCTATTGAGAATGCCCTGTGGATGTTCTTCATAGGAAAGCACCCGTTAGCAGATGCACCCGTTAGCAGATGCGGACAGCCATAGAACTCCATGGTGGGAGGGTAGGAAGTTACATCTGCTAGATCAGGAGGGTTCGGCCTTGCAAAGGTGGAAATACGCTTGTATTCTCTGGACTTTGCTTTTAACAACTGAAACGCTAGGGTAAATGAGTGTCCAGATGGTTATGAAACTGACAGTTGGGAGGCTAGCTGTTGCAATGTGATAATTCACTTGAATCAAAGAAAAAAGAAATAGTTTGTCATATCAAGACTGTGCACCCGGACAACATATCTGTCGACATACAAAATATGTTACATCTGACTGGAAGCAATTGAAATGACATGATAGTTCTTTAGGCATAAAAGCCAATGACAGGATGTTTTATTTGGAGGCCACATGCATAATTGTTCATTATTTAGATAGCGGCAACTTAATCCAAGTTAGTTTAGAAAGCAATTAACAAGTTGGCTATATAACCATATCCCATCCTATTTTGCATATTGTGAATAAAATTAATTAAAGAGAAAAAAGTGAACAAAACAAAAATCTCTTTGCTACTAGACAATTTATATCTGAGATATATATCAGGAAGTTATCAATATTATTTCAGGTGTTATTTATCCAGATGACCATGGACACATACTTGATTCTATTTCAGATAATATCATATGTTTTAAATTTATTTATTGAAGGATTTTGTACACATCAGATATATTTACATGAAAAAAATATACTGGATTTTATTGTTCAGCCCAGGCTGGCCTTGAACTCATAATATTCCTGCTTCAGCTTCATACATTTCCCTTATGAGCCTCACATTTTAAAATGTGACACTTAGACTTCTGTATTAGATGTGTTACTTTTTATTGGAGAATCTGTGTTCCTCAGTAGCATCATTAGTTATAGGCAGAGTAAATAAATTTGAGTTCAAATCAATACCATCAACCTAATAGCAAAGCTGTTAGAGTGTATCAGACAGTTACCCTGTTGTCCCCAAGCTGTTGTTAGAGTGTATCAGACTGTCACCCTGTTGTCCTCAAGCTGTTGTTAGAGTGTGTCAGACTGTCACCCTGTTGTCCCCAAGCTGTGTTAGCGTGTATCAGACTGTCACCCTGTTGTCCTCAAGCTGTGTTAGAGTGTATCAGACTGTCACCCTGTTGTCCTCAAGCTTTGGGAGGAAACCTGGGGTGTTGTGAAAACCTGCCTTGTCCTTTTCAAAAAGGACATAATTCCTCTTAATCATGTAGAGGATTTGGGGTAACAAAAATATTTTCATGATGTGTACAACTGTATTAGTTTTGCTGTTATTGCTGTAACAAGTGACTGGTTGTATGTGGTTCAAAATATTATAATCTTTTACTTCTAGCAACTGATTTTTCATTTCTGACTTAAATTCTTGTTTTTCTTTGAAAAAGACCCTTGGGGTTAGATTGCACCAACCTGCAGAAGCTAGGAAAACCACCCAGAACCCTTAATATAATGATATCTCCCAGGTCTCTTTATGTAACATACCATATTCTGTAATTCTAGAAATTAGTTCAGTAATATCTTTGAAGCTATCATTTGCTTTCCTACCAATACTCTGCTAATTTGTTTTAGTTTTCTAAATATTTGTGTAGAATAAATGTTATTTCTGAGTTCTATCATTCAGGCGTACTTGTATTTTTTTAAGTGTTATGACAGAACAACTCAGTTTTGCTTAGGCAAAAAAATCTTTTTTGTTCCTGTAATAAATAAAAGCTGCAGAGTTATGGTCTAGATCCCACTGAAGTCAAGTGGGCAGAGATGTGTCAGTGACATTTCATCTTTCAGCCTCACTTTCCTCTAAGTTTATTCTCAACCCAGGCTCTCCTCACCTGCAGCAAGATTGTAGTCACTAATTCTAGGGTTACATTATCCTACCTTGGAGCCACAGGACACAGAGAGATCTTCCCCCAAAATAAAGAAGATAGTGAAACTCTGTAAATCAAAGTGTTTTTTTGCTCTTACTAATATTGTACCCTTTACTGTGTTATGCTCCACTTGAAGTCTTCTTCAGATGTCTCTCCTTCCTATCTTCCCTCCCTCCCTCCCTCCCTCCCTCCTTCCTCTTTCCTTAATTCTGGAATTAAAGGTATGTATCACCACATTCGGACAAGACCAGTTTTTTTATACACATTGAGTCTCAAGATGAGAATAAAAGCATAGTTATTAAAAATTTAAACATACAAAATATTAGAATACATTTCTGTTAAAGACATTTAATGTTTTTGTGAACCATCTATGGTATGTTTTGTGTTTCTCAACATTTTATGGCATCTATTTTATTTACTGGTAAAAATTATTTAATGGGGTTTTTCTTACACTTTATACTGATAATTAAGATTTTGTTATTTTAGCTTCCTAAAAACTTTTTAAAAATAAAAAAATTATTTTATGTGTACGTGTGTTTTGCCTGCACATGTCTGTTTACCATCTACACACCTGGTGCCCACAGAGGTGAGATGAAGGTCTCAAATCCTCTAGATTTGGAGTTACTGATGGTTATAAGCTGCTGTGTGGGTGCTGGGAACTGAACCCAGGTCCTCTGGAAAACAGACAGTGCTCTTAACTACCGGGTCATTTCTTTAGTCCCTGTTCTTATTCTTTATTCACAATGTTTTCACTTGTCTCATGATGACACTGACGAGATTGTATTAACATAAAGTACCTATAATATGTATGGGAGAATTTAGTAGTTATCTAATAATCAACCTATTATATATTTTATTTTATCTTTTGAGACAAGGTATCTCAACATAGCCTTGGCTATCCTGGAATTCATAAGTAAGTTTTTTTTTTATATTAATGAATTACCTGAGGTAGGGAACTCTATTAAAAAGAGTCATATTTTGGATTATGAGTCTTGAAGTTCAAGGTCTCAGGGCTTGGTTCATGTGTCAGTGGGCTTCTTGTTGGCAGGGTCTATCAACCACACAGAGCATCTGTGTTGATTAGTTTATGTCAACTTGACACAAGCTAGAGTCATTTGGAAAGAGGGACTCTCAGTTGAGAAAAGGCCTTCATAACATTGGCCTATAGGCAAGTCTGTCAGAGAATTTCTTGATTAGTGACTATTGTGTGATGGCCTAGCCCACTGTAGGCAGTACAAATCCTGGGCAGGTGGTTCTGAGTTGTATAAAAGAACAACTCATATGGAATAAGCCAGTCTTACTTCATGGCTCTTCCATGGTGTCTGCTTCTGTTCCTGTCTCCAGGTTCATGCCTTGAGTTCCTTATCTGACTTCCTTCAGTGAAGGATTTTGACCTGAGAATTATAAGCTTAAATAAACCCTTTCCTCCCCAAGGTGCTTTTGGTCATGGTGTTTTATGACAGCAATCAAAACTTTATGATAGATTTTAATGACAAGAGACAGAAAATGTGTATATGTTTGTGACTGGAATAATATATGTAGATATATATTCATATCATATATTCTGATATTCCCCTCAAAACTTCCCCCCCTTTATACTTTACTGGTTTCTGTGGTTACTTCTTGTTGTATACTTAAATCTGAGGACTTGGAGCTAGGAACCACAGATGAGAAAGAACTTGTGTCATTTGTCTTTCTGGGTCTGGGTTACTTCACTAAATATAATTTTTTTCTAGGTCTCTCCATTTACCTGAAAATGTCATCCTTTCATTTTTCCTTATAGCTGGATAGTATTCCATTGTGTATATTGTACCACATTTTCATTATTCATTTATCTGTTGAAGGACATTTAGATTTTTCTAGTTTCCTGGTTATTGTGAATAGGGAGGCAACAAATATTGATGAACAAGAATCCATGGAGTAGGATGAGTTCGTTGGGATTTTTGTCCAAGAGTGGTATAGGTGGGTGTCTTGGTTAGGGTTTCTATTGCTGTAAAGAAACAGCATGACCAACACAGCTCTTATAAGGGAACATATAATTTGGACTGTCTTAGAGTTCAGAAGTTTAGTCCATTATTGCATTGTGGGATACGTGTTGGGAAGCATGGTGGCATACAGGCAGACATGGTGCTGGAGAGGTAGTTGAGAGTTCTACATCTGGATCTGCAGGCAGCAGGCAGACAGTGAGCCACTAGGCCAGGCTAGAGATTCTGAAAGCTCAAGCCCACCTCCCAGTGACACACTTCCTCCAATAAGGCCACACCTCCTAATAGTACCACTTCCTATGGGCCTATGGGAGGCCATTTTTATTCACACCACCACAGTGTCATACAGTAGATTTATGTTTCTTATTCTGAGGGTTCTACATGTGATTTGTAGGATGGTTGCATCAGTTTGCATCCTCACCAACAGTGAGTGAAGGTTCCTCTTTCTCCATAACCACAGTTAGTTGTTTTGTTGATCTTTGGCATTCTGGCTGGGGTGAGATGAAAATAATCTGAAAGCCTCTTTCCTGCAGTCTAGCTTCCAAGGTTCCAGAAAATCCCATGCAGGTTGCCAAGGGAGGAAAGCAATTAAACAACCCTACCCCGCTTCAATGCCTATGAACAACTAAATTACTAGCACGGCAACTGTGGTGGTTTGAATGAAGATGGCCCTCAGAGACTCAGAGAGAGTGGAGTGATTGGAGGCGTGGCCTTGTTGTAGTAGGCGTGGTTTTGTGGGAGGAAGTGTATCACTGGGCATGGGCTTTGAGGTTTCAGATGCTCAAACCAGGCCCAGTGTCATTCTCTCTTCCTGGTGCCTGTTGTTTTAGACGTAGAACTCTCAGTTCTTTCTCCAACACCGTGTCTGCCTGTACACCACCATGCTTTTTGCCATGATGACAATGGGCACAACCTCTGAAACTATAAGCCAGCCTCAATGAAGTGTTTTGCTTTGTAAAATTGCTGTGGTCGTGGTGTCTCTTCACAGCAATAGAAAACCTAACTAAGACAGCAAGCTATGCATAAAAGTGCAATAAGTGGCTCTCACATCTTGGTGGCTGCCTAATTGGACTTCAGGCCCACTCAACAGAAAAGATTCATTTCTGGGACTAGAAACCTAGCCAGCTTCCTGGGCCTAGTGAGGTCATGGACCTTAGAAAATAACCTGCTACCTCCACTTTACCAGACATAATTCCTTACTACATTCTAAATCTTAGCCTTATACCTACTTACCTACTACCCCTTAGTAAGAGTGGTCAGCATTGAAATTATGAACATGCAAAGAACTAAAATGAATTCTGCAGGTTATATTTATATACAGCTGTGCATATACATACATAATACATACAAGTATGTATGTAATAATAATCAAAGAGAAAGAAGCTATCAACTCAAGAGTTGGGATACAAAGAGGTGTTCAAAACATAACTGGAATGGAGGAAAGATGGGGAAAGTGATATGATTCTATTTCAATAAAAACATTCAAAAAAGTGTCACTGAGTTTAGTATGCTGTGGGATTTGTACTCTGTTTCCAGAATTTGCCATTTTGTATACAGCATTTAGAGTGCACATCTCTTAAGCTAGCTGCTCTATCTGTAGAGATTTTTGAAACCTGAGGGAAATTTTATTAAGAATTAAAAAGAAAAACTTCAGGGCAGGCAGCCTATAAATTTTGGTTGTTGCCTGGCAAAGAATGGAGCAAAGAAGAAAACAAAGCCCTGTTGTTTGAGTTAAGCCTGCATGGAGGCCGGCCACATGGCATGGAGAAGAACAAGGGAAGCCCAAAGCTCTGGCAAATGCAAATGCAGGATCTGGGCAGCATCCAAAGGAAAGAGACAAAGAAGAGAAGAAGGAAAAACGGTACCCGAAAGGTAGGCAGACTCAAGAGAAGGTCATCGTGGCTTGTGGGGCTTGCTCTCATGAATGCACTTTGATTATACTCTTTCCAATGCACTCTTGTTCCCCTCTCACTGTTCTCTCACTCCCTAAGTAGCACCCACTGTCCTTCCCTGTTTCCTCTTAAAAATCTAGATTCCACATGTGAAAGGAAGCGTGATTTTGTCTTTCTGAGTCTGGCTTATTTGCCTAGTATCATGATTTCCAGTCCCACCCGTTTCCCTGAAAGTGACGTAAAATGTGTGGCTGTATAAATGTGGCTGTATAAATGTGGCTGTATAAATGTGTGTGTGTATATATGTATGACAAAGTTGTATATATATATATATATATATATATATATGCTACATTTTCTGTATTATTCTGTCAGTAGATATCAAGGCTATCCATAAATGAGCTGTTTTGAATACTGCTCCAGTGAACATGAAACGTTAGTGTTTTTTGTGGCATGTTCACTTATGAGTCCTTTGAAGTTCATACCCAGGAATGGTGTAGCTGGAACATGTGTTAGCTTTGTTTTTAGTATTTTTTAGGAACATTCTGACTGATTTCCATAGTAGCTGCACTAGTTTTACAGTTTTATCAGCAGTGCCCAAAAACTCCCTTTTACCCACATCTACACTGGAGTTTGTGGTTATTTGTGTTTTTTTAATGATAAATATTATGAATGGAGTATGGTAGAATCTCAATGTAGTTTTGATTGGCATTTTCGTGATGTTTAAACTTTTAAATATTATCTACTGGTCACTTGTGCTTTTTTTTTTTCTTAAGAACTGTGTCCCTAACACATTTGATCATTTATTAATCACGTGGTTTTTTTTTGGGGTGTTTGATTTGAGTTCTTTGCATGTTATGGGTAGTAATTCTCTGCTGGGTTAATGGCTGGTGAATTTTCTCCCACTCTATAGCTTTGTCTCCCCTACTCTCTCTTTCTCATTTTACTTGTCTCTGTGAAAACCATGATGTGTGTAATTCTACAGCGAGATCCATGTGTGTGGAACTGAAGCCCCCTGCCACAGCTCTGTGGTTGGGCTTGGAAGAAGATGCCCCATCCTCAGTTGACCCTCAGGTAGCCAAAACCTCAGCTGACAATAACTGTAGTCTTGTTTGGCACCCTGAGCTGGAACCACCGAACCAGACCACTCCTGATTTCCTGAACCATTCAAACTATGAGATAAATATTTCTACTTTAAGTTACTAAACTTGGGTGCTGAATTTTGTCACAATCAGTAACTAATGAATGTGCATACTAGTCATTTTGAGTATCAGGAAAAGGTTAAAATCTCAACTAAGTTGGGGCCAGTACCATGGAGACAGAATTTTAATTAGGCAAGGGATCGCTTAGTATTGGTGTCCTTGGTTTTATTTTGTCATCTCTTAGAGGAGGTTTTCAACTGGCACAGAGTGAATTGGACAGGTATTTTGGAGCTATTGTTTCCTCTCAGTTCTTTGGGTGGTTTGAAGTCTAGTGATGGATTAGGGCCTGATGTCATGATTTCTAAGGTCGCCTCTCAGTGGTAATCATCTTTAAATTCATATATTGGTGGGTCAGTGCACAGAGGAGTACCAAAGGAGATGTTAGATGAGCGCCACCAGTGTGACTGAATTTCCACGTTTAATTTAATTTAATTTTAATTGGCATGATAGTTGTACATAATCTTCAAGCTTTACACGCTTGCCATAGGCATTTAGAGAAAATTTTGGCTTCCAATTATAGGAAGGAATGTATCACATAGAAATAACTCAAGGAATAGGGGCTGTCTCTGATTCTTTTACTGGTTCTTGGGACCCTACTCTCTATACTGGGTTGCCTTGCCCAGCCTTAATACATGGGAGGTGCTTAGTCTTGCTACAACTTGATTTGCCATGTTTTGTTGATACTCATGGGAGACCTGCCCTTTCCTAAACAGAAATGGAGAAGGAATGGATTGGGGGTTGGGAATGGGAGGAGAGGATGGAGGAGAAACTGCCACCAGGATATAATATAAATAAATAAATTTATAGAAAAAAGAAATAACCCAAGATTTCAGAAAAGTGAGGAATATCTTTGATGATGTTCATAACATTTCATTTAATGTTATATTAAGCTCCATATCCTGTATTTTGAGATGGTACCTCTATCTTCAATTTATCTAAACTTATCCACACATTTACATATGCAGGTATACAGGCATGTATGTATGTTAAAGAAAAACCTAGGCATTTTATATGAGATATTTTTAAACATTAATAATATTAAAATGTATTTTTGGCTAATAGTACTTTCTTTCATGCAAGTAAAACAGCTATTGTGGAATGGAAGCCTCAAATTGCTGAAATTGTGGCAGGATCAATAAAGCTCTAAGAAGCCAATTAAAGGATTCTAAGTAAAAAGGATTAGTTCAGATTAAGTAGGTAACCTCATCTCTCAGCAACAGTGTTATTATGGAAGAAAGAAAAAGTAATACTCTGTGTCAAAACTACCAGCAGAGGTCCTCAGCTCCACAGTCTATCGGGGAAAACTGGCATGAACGATGTAACAAGCTGATTTACTAGCACTCAAGTCTGCTTACTTCAAAGCATGGAGTTTTAAACTGTTAATGGGAAATGGTCAAAGCTGAAAGTACAATTAGAATATAGGACAGTGTATGATGTCTTAAAAATGCACAGGTGCAAAAGACCAAGGGGAGCAGCCGTGTAAAACACAGGCATTAGTCTGTATTTTTCAGATAAAAAACTAGCAGGCAAAAGTGAAAGAATGTGGGGGAGAAAACAAACCCATGCGCACATGCGCTGGTCTTATCTGTGACCTTTGCAGGCTTCTTTTCGTGGGGTGGTGGTGTCTCAGCCTGAATAACTGTTCTACTTGGAGAAAGCGAAACAAAACAGAACTCCTGAAGAGATTCATTTGGGATTTTCTATCAACAACTCTGAAAACTTGAAAAGCGAATTTTTGTGGTAAAGATGAACTCTAAAGAGGAAAAAAAAAGCTATAAATATAAACGGCAAAGTAGAAGCTATGAACTGGTGGGTTTTGAAATGACTGTCCTCATTCTTATGTGCAGATTATATAAATATATGTGTATTTATTTTTACACTCATGCCATTGTAAATCTTCCTACTTCCTCTTCTTCTTCATGCTCTTTTCCTTCCTTTTGACTTTTAAGACAGTGTCTCATTGCTTAGTCCAGGTTGACCTGCAAGTCTCCATCTTTGCCTCTACCTCTTGAGTGCTGAGGTTACAGGTGAAAGCCACTACGCCAGGCCTTCATTGTACATTTTGTAAAAAGGAAGTACGCAGAGAGGTACCAGAGAGTACCAGAGAAATGTGGGCAGTACTTGTTTCTTGGTATTGTCTTAGGGTTATTTAATACGGTGTGTGAGAGATCTAAAGTTAACCTTGGTCAGAAAGACAAAACCAAATTTTAAGACAATGGCAGTTGTCTTAATTCCAGTGTGCTTACCGATAGAATGCTCAGAGGCTGCCCATGAAGCAAGTGTGTGAAGAAGAGTGGAGGGTGTAAATGAATGACCACACATGGACATATTTAGTATTTTGTTTATGATTTAACAAATAAAAATTTCCTTAAGATCAGACTGCAAAGCTAGCCACACTAGTCAGCCATACAGGCCAGGCAGTGGTGGCACACACCTTTAATCCCAGTAGCCACACTAGTTAGCCATAGGGGCTGGGCGGTAGTGGTGCACGCCTTTAATCCCAGTACTAGAGAGGAATATAAAGCAGGATGAGACAGGAGCTCGCTCTCTTTTCAGTCTGAAGATTTTGTAGATGTAAGAGCACTCTAGTGGTTGGCTGCTTTGCTTTTCTGATCTTCTTGAACCCCAATATCTGTCTCTGAGTTTTTATTAGTTTTGCTACAGACATACAGGCTGGGCAGACCTGGTTAGGATTATCTCTGAGCCAAGAAACAATGAACGGGAAGGTAGCTTCTCATGAATGAATATATGTAATCTCTGGGTAAAAGAAAACAGTGTGGTATTTCTAGACAGGCGCCTTCTTGTTCATTTTAATTATTGAGGTTGTTTACTTGTATTTTCCTTTCTTTTCCTAATACTTTCTGCTTTTTATCTTTTTTTTTGTGGCCACTGGCTGTGTTGATAATTGGAGATAATTCCTTTTAAGTTTAAAAAAATTTTATTTGTACGTGTGTTTCCTTGCTTGGGTATGTGTGCACCATAAGTATTCAGGAGCCTCAGGAGGGCAGAAGAGGACGTAGGATCCCCTGGAACTGGGGTCAGCAGTCTGCTGTGAGTCAACATGGCTTCTCTGTAAGAGTAGCTAGTGCCATCTTTTCAGCCTGTTTATTGAAGGTCTTTAGGAGCCAGAGGCAACCAATAATAAGTTTGAGGGGACAGTTTTGTCCTTTCTCAAGGTTTTGTCTAGAGGATTTAAAAAATCTAGGAAGGTACAGCTTTAAACATTAAAAAAGGAGTTTCAACAGAAGTTGCTTGAGGGGGTAACTATTCTTTGGGCATGTTTGTTGTTGCTCTCTCTCTCTCTCTCTCTCTCTCTCTCTCTCTCTCTCTCTCTCTCTCAGACCAAGACTGTTTTCTCCAGCCCTTTTCTTTGAATTTACTTTTAGTGCTAACTTTTATTTTTATTTTCTGACTAGAAATGTTTTTCCTGTATGTATGTCTCGTGCCGTGTGCTTGTGGTGCTCAGGGATGGCAGAAGAGGGTGTTGGATCCTTTGGAACTGGAGTTACAGATGGTTGCCAGCTGCCATGTTAGTGCTGGGAACCTGACTTGGGTCTTCTGGAAGAGCAGCTGGTATTCTTAACCACTGAGCCATCTCTCCAGCACCTGTACTTTCTTCTGTATTTCAGCCAGCCAGAGTGAGCCAAGCGAGGAAGAACTCTACTGGAGCAGCTGGCAGCCCAAAGGGTGCTGTTGATATTTACCAGCTGCTTGTTTATACACACATTCACCCTAACCAACAGGCTTTCAGATCTATTTTGTGCTACACAAAATGATTTGAACAACTAGTTTCCACTCACAGAACAGTATGATATGTGCAGATTCACACGAATAGCTTCAGACCATAGGCCTTCACTTTATATGAAAATGTTTAGCTTATTTGTAGCATTTTCCAATTCAGATTTTATAAGTTTGTAGCTGAGAATCTTTCTAGCGCATTAAAGATATTTTTTTTAGGAAGATAAAATTATTTGTATTTTTTCTCATCACTCTTTTTATTTGCTATTGTTTATTCAAGGCATTATGTTGTATCCAACGTTTCCACGAATGCTTTAGTAATAATTTCTTAAACTCTCTTTAGTGTGTTTCCCAAGTAAAAATACTCAGGGTAAAAATATGAAATAGCATTGTCAAGAAGTAGAGTCATAAACATGTGTGCAATATGAAAGTCAGACCTTAGAGCACTGGCTAAGTTAGAGTTTCTATTGCTGTGATAAAACTCTGACCCAAAGAAACTTTGGTAGGTGCTGGAGGAGGGCACTGCTTGCCTGCTAGCTTAGACTCGAAATCATCACACAGAAACTGTACTAATTAAATCACTGCTTGGCCCATTAGCTCTAGCTTCTTATTGGCTAACTCTTATATTAATTTAACCCATTTCTATTAATCTGTATATCACCATGTGGCTGTGGCTTACAGGGTAAAGTTCCTAGTGTCTGTCTCTGGTGGCTCCATGGCTTCTCTCTAACTCTGCCTTCCTCCTCCCATGCTATAGGCCAAGCCAGTTCTTTATTCATTAACCAATAAAAGAAACACATAGACAGAAGGCCCTCCCACACCAGGTAGGAAGGCTCACACTCTCACATTCCATCACTGAGGGAAGACATGGTAGGAACTCAAACAGGGTAAAAGCCTGTAGACAGGAACTGACATAGAGGTCATGGAGGGGCACTGCTTACTGGCATGATCCCCACAGTTTAATCAGCCTGTTTTCTTACACTATCCATGACCACTGGCCCTGGAGTGGCACCACTCACACTAGGCTGAGCCCGTCCACACCAAGCTCTAGTTAAGAAAGTGTTCCACAGACTTGTCTGCAGGCCAAGATGGGGGACATGTACTGGCTGGTTTTGTGTGTCAACTTGACACAAGCCAAAGCCATCAGAGGAAAGAGCCTCAGTTGAGAAAGTACCTCAAAGGGACCCAGCTGTAAGACATTTCCTTATTTAGTGATCAATGGGGAGATCCCAGGCCATGGTGAGTGGTGCCATCACTCGACTGTTGGTCCTGGGTTCTATAAAGAAGGCAGGCTGAGCAAACCATGGGAAGCAAGCCAGTAAGCAGCACTCCTGTCCTCTGCATCAACTCCTGCCTCCAGGTTCCTGCTCTGTTTGAGTTTCTGCCCTGACTTCCTTCAGTGATGAACAGCAATGCTGAAGTGTAAGGCAAATAAACCCTTTCATGCCCAACTTGCTTTTCAGACCATGGTGTTTTGTCTTAGCGACAGAAACCCTCAATTGTGATTCCCTTTTCTCGGTTGCCTATAGCTTGTGTCAAGTTAATATAAAAACTAACCAGAGCAAGTATATATGCAAGTATGTTGCAAAACCTTTTGAATAATGTTTGATGGAGGTCAGAAATTCTGATGTGTTCTTTTAATTTACATGTATTTAAACTCTCACATGTAGGAAATGAACCTATAAATCTACATTTCACCTTGTGAGGGCGGTTAGACTTCAGATCTTTGTCTAGTGTTCTTGTCTATTTTGGTGGTTTCATGTGGCTTGTTAAGGTTGAGGGAATAGTTATTATTGTTTTCATTTACCTATCTTAGTACTATAGCAATAGTACTATCTTAGTACTATAGTCTTTAAGCAATATATTCACAGAGGACAGTAATTTGTTTCCATTTTATTGAAGGGCCGTTTTGCACTCATTTACTCCCACTTAGTTCTTAGGTGATGTGTTACTCATAACCTCTCTCTTGTTTCTACCTCATTAGTTCTCAGGCTCAATCTAGAACTGCTTTAACTCTGACCAAATCAGCTCTTTAGCAAAATACCAAGTAGCTCCAGCTTCATCAGGGAAGGGAAGGGAAGGGAAGGGAAGGGAAAGAAGGGGAGGAAGGGAAGAAAAAAAAGGGAAGGGACACAGAGAAGAGAAGACAGCAACTTCTTCCTTGGGAGCCTTTCCCTGGCAAAGAGAGAGATTCATCCCAGGGTTCCATGTTAGGGTAGGAATATGATTGGTGGTAGTGAGAAAATGCCACCGTCTGATGGTGGTAAAGAAAGCTGAATTTTCTTTTTTCTTTTTGTTTTTTTCGAGACAGGGTTTCTCTGTAGCTTTGGAGCCTGTCCTGGAACTAGCTCTGTAGACCAGGCTGGCCTCGAACTCACAGAGATCCGCCTGCCTCTGCCTCCCGAGTGCTGGGATTAAAGGCGTGTGCCACCACCGCCCGGCAGAAAGCTGAATTTTCAAATCACCTTCTCACATTTATTCTCCATATCAATACCTTAATGATGATCCCTCTTATATTAACAGGACACATTGTTTTGAAATGAAATCAAGCAAAACAGATGACATGCAAAGAGTTACAGTAGCTTGTGACTGTGTTAAATTTTACAATGACATAGAGACAAATATTTTGGACTAGTCACTAGGCCAGTTTTATAATTTTTGTTATTTTGTCCCATATTCTTGTTATCTACCCAATATCTCAACATAGACATGTGGATAGGAGACTTCCCAGTTTGCAAAATTTCTCCTGATCACCAAATTGTTATATTATCTCTTTATGAGTATTTATTATTTCCATTTTGTGACCAAAGTGGGAATAACAATTTCTTTCCAAGCCATATTCACTTTATCAGAATGTAAACAGGATTGAATCAAAGAAACATTTAAAAACAAAGCCTTAGATTAGCTGTGTTAGGGATGAGCTGACCCATAGTAGATCCCATTACTTCTATTTTTATTCAGAATTTATTTGTTTTTAAACCAAATAATGGCAATAGGAGTGAAACACTTTTCTGTATGTATGTATCTCTATCTATCTATCTATCTATCTATCTATCTATCTATCTATCTATCTATCTATCTATCTATCTATCTATGTCTATATCTGTGTGTTTGTGTATATTTTGGAGTTTGTGTGAGGAATGACCTGCTCAGCCTTGTGATAGATGTACCTTGGACTATGATATAAAGTAGATAAATTTTGATAAAGTAAGAGAATTCCAAAAAGTGCTGGTGGCAGTGAAAGATGGGTGCTTCATCATTATACAAGCTTTGCTTACCTTGCTGTGTAGGTTTGCTCTCCTACCTTTATGTAAAGAATAGGAGAAATTATCTAGAGCAGTATAATGGTGGGTCTGTTTTCTGAACTGACAGTTTCAAAGCTGGATCTTAGAACTTCAAAAGCAGAGTTGGAAAAAAGCTAACGGAAAAGGGATTTTTGTTTATAAATTTATCTACTTATTATCTATCCATCTTCATCTGTATCTATCTATCTATTTATCAGCTTCTATATATAGATAATAATCTCTTTAATCTATTTGATTGGGTCTTACTTGTCTCGGGTTGGCTGTGAACTATGTAGCTGAGGATGAATTTGAAGTTTTCATTCTTCTTCCTTTACTTCCTGATTACTGGGATTATAGGTATGTAATTCCATGCCCAGTTTACTCAGTGATAGAGATTGAACCCAGGGCTTTGAGTATGTTAGACAGGGAGTATAACAGTTTAACTACATCTCAAGACTCTTCTTTTGTATGTTTTTTATGAGAAAAAGTCTTAGCCTGTAGCTGAGGTTGGTAGAATTTGTTAATTCTCAACTTCAGTCTTCTGAGTGCTGGGATTATAGGTGTGAGCCATCAGGCCTGTCTGTATAAGATGTATCTATGTCTATATCTATATGTTTCTTATTTTTTGTGTCTTAGATAAAAAATCTGGGTAACCTCCTTCCCATAGACTTGTTTTTCTTCATTTAAATGTTCTCATTGTGAGTATATGAATATTTTAGAATTTTATAAATTATAAATTTAAGTTTGAATAGGGGCCTAAATAAAATCTATTTTTATGTTTTCATTTGAAAAAGTTTGCTAAGAAATTAATTGCAAGTGAGAATTTAATGGCACATCTACCTAATTAGGTAAATCAATTGTTTTTGCCTAGCTTAGAAACACTTTAAATACATTATAATATAATTGCTATTTTTAAATAAATAAATTAGACTTGAGGTATTTCAGTAATAAAATTAAAAATAATTCCTGCGTGTTCTTAAAGCAAGACTTTAATGTAAGCTAGTGCATACATCTAACATAATAAAGTTACCATTTAAACTGCTTTATATTTAAAATCAATTACATAAGCATGGGCACTTTTCCTCAGGTAAGATTCTTTCTTTTTACAATTGATGAAGTGATAAAAGTTATAGAGCACTGGTTTTTCAAAGAACAGTAAAAGGACAAGGGAGATTTTGAAATAGTCAAGAGACCAATTTATTCTATTAAGCTTCTTATAGGAAGATTACTTTAGATGTTGCTGCTCCATGCTGCAGCATTATCTTGGCAAAGGATTAAGAAAACCCCTAGAGTCTAGGGTATTAATCTTTCTGAAGTAAATTTTAAAGTATGGGCATTTTAGACTGAAAATATTGTCTAATGTGAAAATAGGAACAACGGTGTCATACTCTGAAACAGTGGCCTAGCACAAAATAATACTAGTTAACCTGTGGCTTCAGTTGGGCTCTTGACATCTGAGTCACATCATAACCTATAATAGAATTTGGGCTGGATAATCTTTGCTTGTGTTCCGAAGGTGCCCTGTGGGTGAAACATTACTCCCATAATGCCTGAAGAATCTCAGTACCATGTCATCTTGAAGAATATGCTTGTTGAGAACACTAAAACTTCTGAGATGTGAGTTTATTCCTACAGTTAGTCTATTATATCAGCGCATTTCACTCCAGTGAAGCTGCTGAGCTTGCAGGATTGTTACCATTCAAGGAAAAGCTACTTTATCCCCCAACAGAAGGCGTGAAATGTTACCTGGAAGTTTTACTCTGTTGGCACTGGCATTTTAGGAAGACTCGAAGAACCCAAGTGGCTGTCACTGTTGGTCACAGTCGGAACTATGACTCCAAAGGGCGTATTCAGTTACATGGAGGAAGATGTTCGGTACCTTCCTTCCTCTGCACAACAGTTTTCAAACCTTGCCTGGAAGAGACGTTTATTTTTCGTACCAGAGCTGGTGATCCTTTTGTAACAAAATTAGGTTCTTGTTGTCGTGGCAACACTGGATTCCACACACCTGCTTTCCACAATGTAGATTTCTCTGAGTCAGGGTGTTGGAGAATAGTTTGCTTATTGGAAATTTGTGGTGACTGACATCAAGAAACTACAGCAGCCAGGTAACATCTACAATGGCTTTGAATTTCAACACACTTACGCAGGGCTGAAGGGGTGGGTTAGTGAGTGCAGCGTTTGGTTCAAGCACTGGAACCTGAAGTTGTTACCAGAATCCGTACAAAAGAGCACAAGACAATGGTGAGATTCTTGTAATCCTAGCACTAAGGAGGTAGAGACAGGATACAGGATGTTCTCCGGGGTCTGGCTGGCCAGGCAGTCTAGGTTCACCATGAGATCCCACCACCAAAAAATAATTTGGAGAGGGATTGAGGAAGACACTTGATGTCAACGCATTGTTCCCAAGATCCAGAGAGAAAAAAACAACATGCGGCTTGCTTCTGCCTTTTTGTTTATGAATGTTTTATGCTTAATTGGAATATCTTTGGGGAAATTAGCTCTCTCTATTCAAAATTCAAGTTGAATTATGAACAGGTGGTAGCTTATGTATTAGTTTAAATTTATCCTCATTGCCTTTTCATGAAATACTTTACTTTTCTTCTTCACAACTTAGGGTCTTATGAATGTAACCATTACATCTTAATTTTTTATATTTATTTCTGCCTTAGGATCTCACTTTAATTACCAAGCATCTCACTTCTGTTGAAGAGAACCCCATAACTTACAAAGTAATAGTCATAATGGGACTTTTTTTTTAATTCCTTAGAAACCAGATGAATTTCATTTACAGTAATTTAAAGTCAATTATTTTGTTGTGAAGTATAACTTTTAGTTTAGTCATCTTATGATTAAAAGCAAAGGTTCTTAATGGTCATTGCTTTAAAAAAATCTTTAGTGAGTACGTAGCCAACATGATCAGTTCAATGGTCCATAAATTCTCTAATACTTCTCCATCTTTAAGTAGAGGCTGTAACCCCTCCCCTTGTGTCTTGGTGGGTTCTCTGACTGCCTTCATGGTAGGACCTGAAGAGGTGATGCTGTGATTATTCTCAGGCCCGGATCTTAGAAGAATGGCCACTTCTAATGACTGGTTTTTAGGGTATAGGTGAGCTTCAGCAGCTGGCTTCATGCAGACAGTACCACTTGCCAGATGTGGGTGAGCCATCTCAGAAGTCTGGCCAATAGAGACTCCAAGAAAACTTGTATGGCCAGTTCACATCAAGCCTGAAATTCTGTGAGACTACAGAATAAATTGCTATGTTATATAATAGTAAAAAATCTATAATACATTTTGCCATGTTAAGATTTTATTTCAAAAGCTTTCTAGCATGATGTGGCAAGTTTCTCACCATCCTTTGGACATGGGTTAATTTCTGAGCGTTAGAGACAATCACATTTCTTTGTGTCTGTCTTTATGTATATCCACTTAGGTTAGTCACAACTCAGTTGCTGTTGTTGATCAACTGGACAGACTAATATCTGAGTATGAGTGACATCGCCAAGGACTGGGTTCCATAAGATATGCTTCTTTCAAAGGTGGTAGCAGGTGCTATCCTTATAGTTTTATGGGCTATCGGCGTGACCTAAAATTCTGAGAGTCTAATAATTTAGTCTAAGGGAACATCCAACTCAATACTTTGTGTGCGAAGTGGTGGCAGTGTCAAAGTATGTATAACAGGAAAGTTTTTTTGTTCAGAAAAATTGCACACTTACAGATGTGCAAGAATTCAAACATTGCTAATGAAATAAAGTTACTGTGGGTAGGTCAGCCTCTGTGCTTACTACACTGGGCTGGGCTCATTGTTCTTGAGAAAAGTGCTGAGTGCTCAAATAGAGAAATGTAATGGAGTAGACTGTGTCCTTCATAATTTATATGGGCCAATGCCAACATGCTGGCACCTGCATTCTACATATGCAGTGTTCTGATCATTTGCTTTGAAGCAACGCTTTTGAGGTAGTCCCATACCTTGTTTGTATTTTACAAAATAGCAAAATAGTGAGTCATATTACCTAATGCTTAGAGATAAGCCTTCCTTTCACCAGCTTCCTTGCAGGGCAGTTCTGCATCTTTGGAAAAGGACTTCCGAACAAAGCATGATGGTATTGATAATTTTCTAATGTGTTATAGATAAGTGGAGTGAATACCTAGGGCATCCGTGTGTTCTGATGGCACAGCTTGTATAAAACTGGTTTGTTTTTTTGGATCTTTCCTTTACCGTTCCGATCTCTCTCTCTCTGTAAGCATAGTTCTTTAAGATAGATGCTACATTTCCTAAAACTTCTGGTCTTTGATCCTTTCAGACTAAGTTACTACCGATGGGATGGAAACAGAAGTGGATTGGACAATTTCTGGCTCATTTGCTAAGTAATATTATTTGGACTATGGTTTTAGGAACACACACACACACACACACACACACAATGTATATAGCGACAACTAATGAACGAATTTGAAAAAGAACATGGAAGGGTTTATGGGAGGACTTGGAGGGAGGAAAGGGAAGGGGAAAATGATGTAATTATAATCTAAAAATAAAATAAAAAAATAAAATCTCATCTCTGTAGCTAATTTCCAAATATCTCCTGCATACATTGATGATGTTCCTTGTTTTAGGTACCAGAGAAGTGAGAGAACTATTGGCTGTTATTGGAAGGAGCCTATGCTGTTGCCTGTACTGTGGCTCTTTCCTAGGTCTCATGACAGTGCCTACCAGGAGAGGTATTTCATGGCAATGTGAGGAATGGATGAATGGAGTTTATGGGAGAAAGTCCTAAAGGAAAGGTTAGCAATGCTGGGTAGTATTGATGTGTCAAGTGGACATGAGGGCAATATGCGTGGAGTCGAGGATGGGAAATATATAATCAGAGAGTGGTGAATTTCTGGGGTCAGGGACACTGTATATGCGCACAAAAGGTCCTTTGTGTACCTAACGATGAAGCGTTCTAGTCCGTCTTACTTAGTAGAAATTATGTGATAATGGGAGCCTTCTTATTTGTCCTATTGGCAAGAAAGTAACTAAGTGACATGAGGCTATTGATGACTTCATGTGAAACAATTCTGAAGGATAAAAACTAAATTTGAATTTTAAGTAATTTCAATTAATTAAAAATTAGAAACTCATACATGGATAAAGGCTACTATTTGGGAAGACAGAGATATAAGCTATTTAATTAGGATCTGGAAAGATTGCTAGTGGTTAAGGGCATGCACTACTCTCGGAGAGGACTCTGGTTCAGTTCCCATCAATTATGTAAGGAGGGTCACTCCTGCCTGTAACCCCAGCTCCGGAGGCTTCTGCAGTCATGTCACATGACCCCCTCCAGCATATAATTAAGAATAACAATAAATAAACAAATAAAAACCTCCACAACTTAGTAGAGAGGTAAAAGAGCAGAGGTTTGACATGCGGGTACACGTGGACAAAGCTTAAAGTAAGATTTTACAAACTGTCTTCAAGTACCATTTAGAAACCGTACAGTGTACATTGGATTTGTTCAGACGCTGGTTCAAACACTCTCTCTCTCTCTCTCTCTCTCTCTCTCTCTCTCACACACACACACACACACACACACACACACACACACACACACTCATATATACATACATTCACACTCACATAATATAGTTATAAACACATACTCTTATACACAGTCTTGAAATATGAGCTATTTGTGGAAAAACTTTGAGAAACATCAAAGTCATAGTCAAGATGTTTTTTTAAAACAGAAATATTTGTTTTCTCCCCACCTCTTTCTAGCTTTAGAAAATGCAATTCTATGACAGAGCACATCAAAACATCTAAATTCCAGGCCCTTTCCTCAAGCCATTTAGTGGTACAATAACGCAATTTGCCAGCCTACAGCTTTCTTTCAGTTTAATTATTTTCTAGGAAATTATGAGATGTGAAAATGGAACCAAAAATGTTTTCCCATTTTGTATAATTAATTTGAGAGTCATACTATATTTATGTCAACTTGCCTAAGCAGATATATATTTTATCCATAATGATAAATGCTGGTAGTAAATATTTGGTGAATGTAATTCTGAAATATATTGTAGTAGGTCAAATTTTGTAAACCTGTGTGTGAGAGAGTTAAACAAGAAGGGAAAGATGGTGATGAAGGAGGGCGAGATGAGGAAAGGAAAACAGGGCGATGGATGTGCTTGTTGGAGTATTTAGTTGTGTTGAACATTTGGGCATATTTTCTTTGTTCTTTAGATGAGCACACGTGAAAGGAAGCATTAGGAAGACTCACTAGACAGAGAAGTAGCGGGATATGGTGACTCACTCTCAGAGCTGCTCACGGAACACTTGGTAGTGTAACCCAGTGCACGGAGGTGGGAGAGTGGAAGTGATGGGGGAAATGACACGTTTTCAATGACAGATTCAGACCATTTGTGAAGCGGAAAGAGAAAGGTTTCTGAGGGATATTCTGTTCACTCCAGGAGAGTTTTCTTTTTTAATTGATCCAGTGTAAAAAGTTGATTTCTACTTTCACATGTGTAGAACTCTTGTTGACGGTGGTTTGGGTGAGATCAACCCTTATAGGTTCCTATGTTTGAACGCTTAGTCTTTCTGTCTGCCTGCCGCCTGCCAATCAGGTTGCAAGTCTCTCGGCTACTGCCCCAGCTCCATGCTTGTGTGCTTCACACCGTGATGATCATGGACTAACAAACCTCTAAAACTGGAAGCCAGCCCCAATGAAATGCTCTCTTTTATAAGAATTGCGCGGTCATGATGTCTCTTCATAGCAACAGAACAGTGACCGAGACAAGGACAAAGGGAAAGGACACATCACCATCCAAAGAGGATGCTTTAGCTTGTGTTTTCTAAGACAGATTCCAGCGGGAGGAGTGTTAGCCTGAAATACCAAGCCCAGAAGACTCTCCACACTCAGTGAGAGCTCTGTAAGGCTTCTTTCCACGGTAGGAAGCCCCGCCCACCCTATGTTGGTTTAGGACCGCTCTGGCCATCCATCTCACCTCTAAAGGTTTCCTTTGCTCCCTTATACAGCTCTTGAAGAACAAATGTAGAAAACAATAAGACCAACTTGGAGCCTGGCGTTTTAAATTTACAGTCACTTATTTTATTAACTTGTGACAGTTGTCCCCGTGACTAGTTTTGGGGACGGCTGCATTGTAACTTGTTGGTATTCCCCTTCAGCAGCCCTAGGTTAGGTATAGTGACCCCCTTGTTTTGCTACTGAAGGAGTTCCATTGGGATTTTCTGTTGCTGAGTTTTAAATAGGATGTATACGTGGTTTAAATACAGCTGCTGGTTAGCTTCTATGTACCCGCTTTTACAATCTTTTCATTTATCTCAAAACAGTTTTAGAGAGTTGAAGATATTCTACAAGCCCTAGGGTGAAGGAAATTTTATGACTGCTTAAAAGTTCTGAACAGACTTTTGGTTTATGAAGTAATTTTATTTTTTCTTTCTTTAAAAATTAAAAAAAATATTTATTCATTCAATCTTATGGGTGAATGTTTTGTCTGCATGTATGTGTGTGTACTGTGAGCCTGCTTGGTACCTACCAATTAGAAGAGGAACTGACTCCCCTGGAACTGGAGTTATGGATAGTTACGAACCACTGCGTGCTGGGACTCCCACTGCAAGTGGTACTGGGAGTTTTAATTGCGACCGAGTAGTCCTTGCTTCTAGGCCTTTTCAGCGGGTAGTTAGGAAACTGTATAAATACTGTATTTAAAGTTAAGAAACCATGAGATTGCTGGGTGGTGGTGGCGCATGCTTTTAATACCAGCACTTGGGAGGCAGAGGCAGGTGGATCTCTGTGAGTTCGAGGCCAGCCTTGTCTACAAGAGCTAGTTCCAAGACAGGCTCCAAAGCTACAGAGAAACCCTGTCTTGAAAAACCAAAGAGAGAGAGAGAGAGAGAGAGAGAGAGAGAGAGAGAGAGAGAGCAAGAGAGCATGAGATCCTGCTATTTTCAGTTTAAATTTAAAATTTCTATATTCAGCTTTAGTCAAATATGGCATTAAAATTTTATGACTTTCCAAACATTTGCTTAACCACAACTGGGGATACAGTATCAGCTGGCTTCAATATTAGGATGTATAGCGATCGACCCCTCAGGTTTGATAACTGTTAACATGAGTTTTGGACTTGAAGAAATGACTGGTCTGCTTTGAGGCCCTCGCCATGAGTGGGAACCCATGCCCAACACTGCCCAAATGACCAGGAACTGGAGGCTGGATGGCCCAGAGACAAAGGATAGGAAAAAATCATTAAAATGATTCTGAATGATATTCTGCTGTACACATAGATCAGTGCCTAGCCCAATCATCATCAGAGAGAATTCCTCAGGTAGCTGATGGAAGCAGATGCAGAGACCCACAGCCAAACATTAGGTAGTGAGATCCCAAATTGGAGATCTCCATTAGGTCCCGCTGCTTGGAATGTGGGGAACCCCACAGAAGAAGGAAGGTAGAATTTTAAGAGCCAGGGGGTTTGAGGACACCAGGAGAACACTGCCCACAAACACCAACTAAGCTGGGCTCATAAGGCTCACAGGGTGAGACTGTCATGGAGCCTGCATAGGTCTGCGCTAAGTCCTCTGCATTGGTGCTGTGTGGTACACCGAAGAGTGAGAGTGGGGGGATCTGACTCTTTTGCCTGCTTGGGACCCTTTTCCTCCTACTGGGCTGTCTCTCCCAGCCTTGATATGAGGGTTTGTGCCTTGTTTTATTGTAACTTGTTGTGCTGCATTCAGTTAATATCTCTGGGAAGCCTGTGCTTTTCTGAAGAAAAACTGAGGAAGATTGGATGTGAAACTGGGGGAGAAGGGATGTGAAGGGGGACTAAAAGAGGGTAGGCATGGGAAATTTCAGTAGGATGTATTGTAGGAGAGAAGGATAAATTATAAAAACAGTGTATTTTTATTGTTTTATTACCACACTTATATTTAATACATATTAATTACACATAAATAATACATATTTAATTTTAAATATATTTAATATATGTAAATATATAAGTAAAGCATGTTTATTATGTTTTATTATCCTTAAAGGCATAAATAAGTACCTGACAAAAGAAGAGGCACGTAGAGAGAAATCTGGCATTGGGAGAAAAGATTCCATATGTGAAATGTCTGCATTCTCAGCGTTAAATTAGTACCTGAGCATCGATGTGTAGTCATGTATGTGTGCACTACTGCTCACCGAGGTAGTTCAGTCAAGTTTTGGTGTCTAGAAGTTTTCATTATGTAGATAGGGCTTACCAGCTATCCCAAGTCATCTCTTTAGCAAAACCCACGTAGAAGTCAAAGTTAGCATAATTAGTTGAGTACAGCCTAAGGGGCCCAACATATACAGCAAAGACATTCCCATCAATGCGGGAAATCCCACAGGTTTAGTGGTCACATCCCAGGATTTGAAGCAATGTCAGATCTTTCTCGGGTTAAAGCTAATTCTTCATCAGGAAACATATTTTCCTCCTGGTTTTGATTTGTAATCACGCTCTCTTTGTGCTAAACCCCTTGGTTCAGTTTCAACACTTTAATCTACTGTTTAGGGAATGAAGAGTGTAAGAAAGCAACCAAAATCATGTTCAGATAAAAGAGTAGAGCTATGTAGATAACAGTTAATCACAACTGTCAGCTTGATGGGATTTGGACTCACTTGGAGACTGGCATTTTTTTGAGCATGCCTGTTGGTTTAGATTGCTCAGGTTAATTGAAGTGAGAGGACCTGCCTTCTGTGGGTGGCACAACTTCTGGGTTGCAATCCTGAACTGTATAAAGAGGAGAATGCGAGATAAATACAAGCATTTATCAGTTTCTACTTCTTGATTATGGACGCAATATAACCAACTGTCTCCAGATTCTGCTGTTGTGACTTTCTCACCATGATGCATTATAATCTTAAAAACATGAGCTAAATAAACCCTTTGTTCATTACGTTGCCTTTGCCAGTGTATTTTATCCAGAAACAGGAAAAGTAACTCAAACCATGAATGACTACTTGATGTGAATGGTGATGACAATAAATTGTCTAATGGAAGAATGAGATTAAGATTAAATTGAGCCAGGCATTGTGACACATGCCTTTAACCCCAGCACTTGGGAGGCAAAGTCAGGCAGATTTCTGTGGGTATGAGGCTAGCTTGGTCTACACAGTAAGTTCCAGGACAGCTAGAGCTACATAGTGAGACCCTATCTTGCAAAAACAAAACAAAACAAAACAAAACAAAAACGCAAACAATGAAACTGAATTATAAAGGAACCTCAAATATAATGGTTTAGTATTTCAAACAATGGCTCATTGCTTGCTCATAGTATAATCCAGGAGCTTCGTGGTTGGCTGGAGCTTTCTGTTCTATACAGTCATCAACATCTAGGTTAGAGGAAGACGGGGAAATTTCACAAGGTTCTACCCCTGGATGTAGAGCTACAACTAGTCCATGGCTGATGAGAAAGGGAGAGTCAGATGTTTTCTCCCCCCAGGTATGAGACACTTGATATATGATTTAATCCCAAGTGGTCATCCATAAACAATGTATATATAAGTAATGCAAAATGGACCATATATGTGTGTAACAATAATAAAGAAGAGATTATGGGTTTGAGAGGGAGTGGGAGGACTTGGGTGTTGAAATGATACAAATACAGTACTAATGCATAAAATTCTAAAAAAGTTAAAAGAAGTCTAGGCTAATAAACATTCTATGTGTCATACATGGCCTTCAAAGTGGATGTGGGTCTCATAATGTCAGTTTGTGGGTGAAGCTTCAAATGCACACTTCTGTGCTTGTCCGTGGCTCATACCACTTCTACACAATCCTATTCTCACACTACATTGGCTAATACTCAGTCATAGAGCACAGGTAACATCAAGAAGGACTTTTGATGGTCTCAACTGACATCAGGGAAGATAGAAATATGTGGAAATGTTACATTTAACAGAAAGGTAAGGCTGAAATTGGTGACTAGATGGTAGCCTGTTAAACAGAGCTTGAATTGAACTTTGATGGTAAAATACGACTTGGAAGAGAAAAGGGAAAATCTTTGAGAGGAAGACAGAGATAGAAGGTAAAGACAATAGCAGGAGTCAAATTCACACATTATACAATAGTATGAAGTATACTCAACAGATTGTTTTTTACTCATGTGCTTTTGTAAATATCTGTTTACAAATTTTTTCTTCCAATGGGATTATAACCTTCTACATCTTATCTGACATGTAGTTTGTGTCAAGTTTATAATATAAAATTAAGATTTTCATAAATACTTGGAATCACAACAGTGATTCCATTGTATCCATTGAGATATAATTTGTTATCTTTAGAACATGTAATTTGTAAGAGATTTAATTAGTCACTCATCCATGTATATTTTTAGTGTACATTAAACATATCTTAAAGTTGTATCACTTTGAGCATATGCCTATGTGGTGATTTGAAAGAAAATGGCTCCCAAAGGGAGTGGCACTATTAGAAGGTGTGACCTTGTTAGAGGAAGTGTGTCACTGTGGAGGGGGGCTTTCAGGTCTCATATGTTCAAGCCATGCCAAGTGTTTCAGACCACTTCCTGTTGCCTGTGAGTCAAGATGTAAGAACTCTCAGCTCCTTCTCCAGCACCATGTCTGCCTGTATGCTGCCTTGCTTCCTGCCATGATGATAATGGACTAAACCTTGAACTGTAAACGAGACAATACAATTAATTGTTTTTCTACAAATCACAAGCCCAAGATTTGTTAGTTTTTACAATAAAAAGAGATTCTTATTTAAGAAGACTTATTATTATAGTTGCCCTTTTAGACACAAACTGAAAATGTTTGACTACTAATGCTGAAAGCCTAGATTTACTTGAGGATAATTTGTACTTATTATTTCAGAAAGATGTCATCACATGAATTGTGCATATGCACAGAAATTTGAAGGTCTTCAGAAAAACTATGTATAAACACTATTTTCCTACAGCTCATATTTTAAGCATTTGTGCAAGTCACTCACCTCTATTGTTATTTCATCCTTTTGGAATATATTGATGCTGGATGGAGTATTGACAAAGGCCCAACTTAAGTAGCTCTAAGTTGACAAACAATATATATTCCAATTAAAATGAGATATAACCATCAATGTCTGTCTCTCTATGGAGCCATTTGATATCGTCTGTCTTCCACTTTCACTTTAGCCTAAAATAGTCTTCTCTATTTCTTCCTTCATTTGACAGTTTCCATCCATGGAATGCATTTCCCAGTGACTCTGGTCTGTGGTAGGTGCTAATTCAATGTACTCTCATGGCATGCATCTATCATCTATTTTACAGCTGATAAAAATTTTATGTTCCATGAGGAGGATGTTGTATTTGCTTATGCATGTATTTCCTGACTCACATCAACCGTTATGAATATCACGGTTACCCAAAAGACCTTAGTTCAAGTTCCAGATTTTCAATTCATAAGACTCATTATTCCAAATGAGTCATTTACATTTTTTGACTTTCAATTCTTCATTTGCATAATGGGAAAATTGTATTAATGAATTAAAGTGTTTTGAAAAAGTAATCACATACTCTATATACAAAATACTTAGCATAGGACCTGGAGAATGCAATCACACACATTATATAAAGAACTTTACATAGACATGGAAGACACTCTATGCTCAGTAATTGCTAGATAGTATGCACAAAAATGTGGAGTAAACCTTTCAATTGCCACATGTAACTATTGAATTTGGGCATTTAAATGAAGCAGAACTGTGCAATTATAACTATTTGTTAATCCATAAAAAATACAGTAATTATGGAACAACTATCCAGGGTAGTGGGTAAGATCTGACAATCAGTTCATTTTCTGGCAGTAATATTGGTGAGACTTTATGGGTGTACTTTCTGACATTACCAAGAGATACAATACCATAGCAAACTCCTTGATCCTCAGGCTCTTGAAATATATCTGCCCCCTTTTCTGCAATGTTTCCTGAGACTTCGGTGCAGGAGCTGACTTGCAGATGTATCTGTTGGGACTGGGCTCCCCAGCTCTGCATTTTGACTGGTTGTGGTTTTCTGTACAACAATGATCAGCACAGCACCGTAGTTAAAAGTACAGCAGGCATGCATACTTGACAGTAACAAACAGATCTTTAATTGGATTTAAGATTTACTCAACAGGAGGGAAGTCATGTATGGCACTGGAAATCTAGCCAACTACCTAGTGAGGTTGTGGAGAACAACCATCACTTTAATAACCCAATACAATTTCTAACTACTTTATAAATATTTCTTCTTATATTCATAGATAGGTATAGTCTTCACCCCCATCAAGGAAAATTCAGTTTTCCACAGTTACTTGCACTTTTACCCATGACACTGTAGACACACTTTGTTGTACTTATCTATTATTGAGAATTGCTGACTGAAGCTGCTCTTAACTTTTGACAGTATCTAATACCCAGTTAATTCTTGTTTGTACATGTTCTACTGTGGATGTAGAAAACAATCAAGAACTGATCCCCGCTTTCCTTCCTTCAGGCCCCAGAGACTCAAGTAGCTCAAGACTTCAGCAGCTACTCAAGACTTTCAAAATGCATTTTCCAAGCTGGGCATGCTCGTGTACACTTGTAATCCTAGAACTCAGGGGAAATGATGGTGATTGCATACATTGCAGTGCTTCCTGGCAAAAGAAGCCAAAAGGACAAAAGGAAAAGACAAATCTCTCAAAGACAAAAGGAAAAGGAAATAGCAGAATGCACAGTATACACTTTCCTCCTTTTGGTGGAAGCTGTATTCCATGTTGTCTGTGGAAGGCAACAATCTTTTATTGCACCAATACATCTGACTCTGCAGCAGTACAGACAGGGTTTTGGGGGAGGGGAATGACTAGGCTTTAATATCAACTACTGAGAAACATCCCTTGTCATTTAACACTTTTTTTTTTCATAATGTTAATGTCATCATTTAACTGACTCAGGACACTTCTACTCAACTTTCTAAGGATGAGAGCATGTGGATTCTTTTACACTCTTTATACCACTGGGCTTGTGTGCGGTGCATGTCCTCTGCTGTCTCCAGCTCTTTCTTTCTTCTCCTCTTTGCAAATCTTATGTTTTTAATGTTATTTTGTCAGACTATATTATTGTACCTAGATTCTTAGTCTTTGTAAACATTTATTGTCTTCTATTATTTGCCTGAACGTCATCTAATGGCTTTTCTTCATTGAATCTTAAGCTCCTGGGCTGTAGACATTTCAGCTAATGTTGTCATTTGCAGTGATGTCAGCACCTGCATGCATGGTACTTTCAGTACCCTAATCTGTCTGTTATAATTCACTGTGGATCTAATACTGGCATAGAAAACACTTCCAACACTCTTTCTTCTGTAGACAGAAGTTTCTGTCCTGCCTGGTCCTGCAGTCATTTAGTCCCAAAGAAACACACGGAGGCTTATATTAATTATAAACCATTTGACCTATCAGCTCAAGCTTATTATTAACTAGTTCTTTTTTTTGCTGATCACATGGGACTTCTTTATTTATACGATTTTGTTCAATTTTCTATAAACTTAGGACTTCTCAAAAATAAGTTTGGTTTGAAATTGGGGATAGAGGGCAGGGTCTGCTAATTACCTATCCATGGTTTTCTTTCTATGGAACTTCTTTTTTTTTTAAATTTTTTTTATTTTTCTCTGCTCCCCTCCCTGCCACACCCCTCCCTCCCTCAACCCTCCCCCAAGGTCCCCATGCTCCTAATTTATTCAGGAGATCTTGTCTTTTTATACTTTTTACTTCCAACGTAGATTATATCTATGTAAGTCTCTCTTAGTGTCCTTATTGTTGTCTCAATTCTCTGGGATTGTGGTTTGTAAGATGGTTTTCTTTGCCTTATGTTTAAAAACCACCTATGAGTGAGTACATGTGATAATTGTCTTTCTGTGTCTGGGTTACTTCACTCAAAATAATGCTTTCTCGTTCCATCCATTTTCCTGCAAAATTTAGGCTGTCGTTATTTTTTTCTGCTATGTAGTACTCCATTGTGTAAATGTACCACTTTTTTTATCCATTCTTCGATCGAGGGGCATTTAGGTTGTTTCCAGTTTCTGGCTATGACAAATAAAGCTGCTATGAACATAGTTGAGCACATGTCCTTGTGGCACGATTGAGCATCTTTTGGGTATATACCCAAAAGTGCTATTACTGGGTCTTGAGGAAGGTTGTTTCCTAATTTTCTGAGAAATTGCCACACTCACATCCATAGGGGTTGTACCAGCTTGCATTCCCACCAGCAATGCAGAAGTGTTCCCTTTTCTCCACAGCCTCTCCAGCATAAATTGTCATCAGTGTTTTTGATCTTGGCCATTCTTACAGGTGTATGATAGAATCTCAGAGTTGTTTTGATTTGCATTTCTCTGATGACTAAGGATGTTGAACATTTCCTTAAGTGTCTTTCAGCCATTTTAGATTCCTCTGTTGAGAGTTCTCTGTTTAGGCCTGTGCTCCATTTTTTTTTATTGGATTATGTGTTCTTTTGTTGTCCTATTTCTTGAGTTCCTTGTATATTTTAGAGATCAGACTTCTGTTTGATGTGGGATTAGTGAAGATCTTTTCCCATTCTGTAGGCTGGCGTTCTATCTTGTTGACCATGTCCTTTGCTTTACAGAAGCTTTTCAGTTTCAGGAGGTCCCATTTATTAATTGTTTCTCTCAGTGTCTGTGCTGCTGGGGTTCTATTTAGGAAGTGGTTCCCTGTGCCAATGCGTTCAAGCGTACTTCCCACTTTC
>PVIU01004471.1:110742-126676 GCA_004026605.1 Ondatra zibethicus | reverse complement strand
TATGGGCCTGTAGGCTGAAGATGGATGCCCCAACGGTACAGAGGAACTTTGGGTGACTGTCCAGGCAGCGAGATGTCTCTGTCATTTCTAGAGTTTGGAAGTTGCTTATTTCTTGTTTACTTAGGTAATATCTTATCCTTCTGGAGTCTTTGATGGAGTTGAAGAATGGATAGTTATAGTGATGGTTTTCCATTGTTATAATAAAAGATAAACTAGACCTAAATATGGTAACTGTAATTCTTGCTTGATAAGTTTTGTTATATGTAATGTTACTATGTCAAAGTTAAAGCCTTCTTTTTTGTTTAAACAGAAAAAGGGGAAATGGTGTAGGAGGGTCTTCTGTTTGTATATTGCCCTCATTGGTTAAATAAAGAAAACTGCCTTGGCCTTTTGGTAGGACAGCCCTTAGGTGGGTGGAGTAGACAGAAGGAAATGCTGTGAGAGAGAAGGCAGTGGAGCAGACGCCATGCTTCTCCAGCACAAGATGGACACTGGTTAGACTCATGCCGGTAAGCCACGACTCGTGGTGACACACAGATTATTAGAAATGGGTTAAACAAATATGTGAGAGTTAGCCAATAAGAGGCTAGAGCTAATGGGCCAGGCAGTATTTCAATAAATACAGTTTCCGTGTAATTGTTTCGGGTACACACCGGGAGCCGGATGACACAAGGGGCCCGGCGCCGGGAACACAGCCCGAGCCCCTCAATACAACATACTTCCTGCCTTTCTCCCATCAGGGACAAGCATTTATCTTAACATACTTCCTGCCTATGTATCTCATACCTATGTGTGATCAAGAACATCCTAGACAGTTGGGGCAGCCAAGATGGTTCACAGAAGCAAAAATACATGGGTCATTATCTTATATGAACAACAGCCCCAGCATTCCAAGAAGTTAGTTATCTTGGGCAAGTGGGACTTACATTTTAGAGGCATTTTGCTTTATAGATCTCTTAAGCACAGTGATTTAAGAGTAAAACACAATGTTAGCCCTCACAGTTCCTCATGGAAATCATCTTTAATTATTTAGCACAGCCACATGTCATAAATTTTCAGACTTAAATAATCTTTATGCCACCTTCACAATTTTTATTTTTCTCATCATAAGGAAAACTGACTTTCAAATGCAATATTAACAACAGATATCTTTCCACAATAAAAAGAAAGGCTGGTCCTTTTCAGTACAATGTTATTTACATATGAGTCATTTTTATAAAAGAAAATCCCTCTCATATAAAATTATTTATTTATTTACTTATTTATTTTTGAGACAGGGTTTCTCTGTGTATTCCTAGCTATCCTGGAAATCATTTTGTAGACCAGCTAACCTCAAACTCAACAATCTGTCTGCCTGTCTTCCGAGTGCTAGGATTATAGGTGTGTGCCACTATGCCTGATTTTATTGTGCTTTTATTAATGTATACTGATATTCATATTCAGTAAAGCCTCAGTGCCATTAATAGTGAAGTTGGGGAATCAGGGAAATTCTTTAAAGTAAAGGAGACTAATGTGTGACCATTCTTGGCAAATGGCCCTTTTGAGTTTTCTCCCTTTGCTCAATATAAACTGTCTAGGAAATTTAGACCTTTGAAATGCCAAAATTATTAACTTAATTCTTTGCATGATTAAACTTTTTAACAGATGGTTATATTTTGCTAGTATAGTTTAGTTTAAACTTCCAATGTGATAAAGACAAAGTTAAGTGATGCATTAGCAAGCCCCTGAGGATTACGTGGAAAATGTGACAGACAGACACCTCTCTGCTGTCTCTGAATCCATGGCTTCGGCTTTCAGAAAGCCTTCATGAGCCCAAAAAACTATGAATACTCCTCCATCATCTGTTTTCATCTTTTTTTTTTTAATGGATAGCGCTTGGGTCTCCAGAACGGCGTGAGGAGGTATCAGAAAGCAACTGCTTATCCATAGCTATTGCAAACTGAGGAAACTGAGCTTCCGGGTGGTCAGCAGCACAAATGATGAGCTCTCGCATGAGCCTTCCCAACAGAGCAACATATTTCATCAAAACCAACCAAGGAAAGAGTCTTCCAGCAAGACAGAAGACACCACCTCAAACCTGGTCACGGTAGGGACACTGATTCACCTTTTGTCTATGGATTAGAAGCAGATTACTAATTCAGTTCAAACCTAAAAGCTTATATGAGTTCTAGAATTTTGGAATGAATTCTGAGCCAGAAAAATAAACACACACACACACACACACACACACACGGTTTTTGTGCTTAAAATCTCACTCTGAGAAAGGCTCTGTGCTACTGGGATCCTGAACACCCAGTGTAGTTGCTTACTGGCTAAAATAGACTTCCTATTGGCTTAAACCCATGTCTGAGCAGTCTTCTCTGGTGAACAGCGCAGAACAAGGGTTCTGCCTTGAGTCCCTGCCTTTGTTTCCCTCCAAGACAGACTGTAACCTATGAGACAAATAAACCTATTCTTCCAATTTGATTTGGTCAGTGTTTTACCACAACAATAAAAACCACACTAAACTATCATTCATGGAAAAAAAAAAGGAGGGAAGGCAGAATATCCTGGGTATAAACACAAGTAGTTCAGTCAATTTGAAGTTAGAAGAAAGAGAAGTACTTATCAAACAGCTTCTATTTTCTCAGGGGAAAAAAATCAGAGGCAAGGTCACCAGCTAAAATTGAAGCATGGAAGGAATGTTCTAAGTTTAATGTCACCTCAAAGAAAGAACTGTAAAAAAGAAAAGAGCAAGAAAGCAATAATAAAGTCAACTATAGATTTATAAAAGAACCATGACATTATCTTGCTTTTAAGGAGAATATATATATATATATGTGTGTGTGTGTGTGTGTGTGTGTGTGTGTGTGTGTATGTATATATATATATATATATATATATATATGTTTGTGTGTGTATGTATATATAGATTCTCAGTCTGGAGAATGTATGTATATATAAAAGCAAGTGTGGCTCTTCATACCTATCCTTGCCCTTCTATTCACTGCCCCCAGGGTTCTAAAGTCCTTTAAAAGCTCAACTAAGCAAAATATGTCCTAAACACAGCAGACTTTTGTTTGTGTATTTGTTTGTTTTATTTATGCAGACAGGGTTTCTTTACTAGCCTTAGCTGTCAAAGAACTCACTTTGTAGACCAGATTGGCCTTGAACTCACAGAGCTCCGCCTGCCTCTGCCTCCGGAGTGCTGGGATTAACAGCCCGTGCCACCGCTGCTGCGCCACAGCCAACTTGAAATTGAATCAGTCAAGTTTCTATGTTTATGTCCTTTCATATGACCTCTTCGTGCCAGCAAGTGTGCCATGCACAAGTAATAGGCCGTCCTGTCCTGTATGTAGCTTAGCAAAACCGGTCTGACTCTAAGATGGATAGTTGAATCAGTCTCTCTTAAGATTTTTCTTCTTTGTCAAAACATGATTGCTCAGCTGGGCGGTGGGCAGTGGTGGCACACGCCTTTAATCCCAGCACTCAGGAAGTAGAGGCAGGCGGATCTCTGTGAGTTCGAGACCAGCCTGGTCTACAAGAGCTAGTTCCAGGACAAGCTCCAAAGCTACAGAGAAACCCTGTCTCGAAAAACCAAAACAACAACAACAAAAAAAAAACATGCTTGCTCATCATCTTGGCACCCAGTGGTTTTGTTTTTATGCCAATGTACATGTGCTTGCGAACCAATTTACTGTCCTAAGCAAAAAACTGAGCATGTATTTCTGTAGAAAACCTCAGAAATTAGTCACATAATAACAACATTCCTGAAAAAATACATAGAGAAAACACTTGGATTCCATTAAGATGTTTTGCATCATCAAATCTGTTCCATTAAGATGTTTCGCATCATCAAATCTGTCCTAAAATATGGCTTATCAGCATGCCACTGAGATGGTCCTAGTGGTGCCAGGCCGCAGTCTGCATTGGGGTCAGTAGAAAGCAGAAGGGCTGCAAGCTCGAGACCAACTTTGGCAGCTTAGCACAACCTTGCCTCAAAAACACAATAGCTAAGAATGAAAGAAGAAGGTGGAGCGAGTGTTGAAGACACAGCTCAGTGGTATAGTGCTTGCTCAGCATGCACAAGGCCCTAGGTTCAATGCCCAGCACTTCAGTCATCACCAGTTAATTAGAATAAATAAAAACAAACGGCCTTTGCTTAGACTCGGACCTAAGGATGTTCCAAATGTCATGTCACTGGCTACATACTACTATTCTGGGCCAACTAATGCCATACATCTGTAATCCTAACTATGCTGGAGGCTGAGACAGGATTTCTAGTTAAAGACAATCCTTAGCAACTCCTCAAGACATTTTTTTCAAGATAAATTGCAAAGGGCCAAGAACACAGCTCAACTGTAGAACTGGTTCAAACCCCAACACCACAGGAAAGTGAGGATTGTCTCCATCTCCCTTGCGCTAACCATATTTCATAGCTCTATATGGCTGACTGCTGCCATACTGCACAACACCAGTATGGAACATTTCATCATCCCAGAAAGTCAGACTGGAGAAGCCCCTGTCTAGGGTTTTTCCAATCCCTAGACTGTTTCTGCTCCAGGGAAAATAAGAATTATGAATTCCCGTAACATCTTCAGAACCACAAGGACTTTATTTAAACAGATGCAAATGAGTTCCACACTACCTCAGTCTGAGCACAACTCAATACAGACCCTCACAATAGTGTTTGGGACCACGATGATACAATATGTACCTCGAGTAATGAAACTGTGCGTGGAAGGGCGCTTTGAAAGGTACAAGTGCGACGTAAAAATAAGATTTCCCCTAAGCACTTACCTTTTCTTTGCTGTGGGGATGTCTCAGGATGGCTGCATTTCAGTATTGTGCTCCATAATTTGGTGTGATAAATGCAGGAAATTTGGAAACTGATCAGAGGGGACACACAAAGGTGATGAAGGGGTTGGAAAATAAATGATGGTGCAGAGAGACACGGAAGTCATTCATCTTGAGAGAACATTTTGTAATTATCTTCAAGCATAAACATGTGTGTTAGAGACGGAATTATGCCCAGCTACTTTGTAAGATAGTATGTGCAGGATGGAATAATTAAACTAAATTAATAGCATAAAACAAATTTCCTGACAAGAGTGGTTTTGCTGAAACAAGCCCTACAGGAAGTTTAAAAAATCTGTGGAAATATTCGAACACAGAAAAATTCCATGCAAAACACTTGACAGTCTCAACTCTTGACAGCACTCAGATGGAGCTGAGGGTGAATATATTTGTGCAAGCTTTGTGTACTGGTCCCCAGCTGCTTGACCCCACTCACTGCCGAGTGTCCTGGGCTTCTTTAGATCTCTTGCACAAAGGATCACCTCTCGCCTCCTAATCAATAACTCTGTCCCTTAATATAGTTACTGTTCCATGCTTCCCCACTCCTGATCACTTATGCAAAATTTCAGACACTTGCCATTTCTCTTTGTCCATTGTGTCTTTCCCTTTGTTTTTTGTTTGTTTGTTTGTTTTCTTTTCTTTTTTTCAAAGCAAGGTTTCTCTGTGTATCCTGTTTTTTTCTGAAACTCACTGGTTAGACCAGGATGGCCTAGTGCTCAGAAATCCTCCTGTTTCTGCCTCCCGAGTGCTGGGATCAAAGACGTGCACCACCATGCCTGGACTCCTTTTCTTTAGCATCATTTTAATGTGGTCTTGGGAAAGAAGCAAGTGTGTTTTGTCAATCCATCATCATTAAATTACTCTCATGATAGGAACTGAAAATACCAAGAAAATAAAACAACAAAGAATAAAGAAAAAGAATTAAAGCAAGGTGAATGTCTATCAGCTGTTATCATGAACAAATGGCAAGGATTGGAAGAAGTGACTCTAGGAACCCATACTAGGTCCTGTCTAAGTTATTTTTTTCTATTGCTGTGATAAAACTTGACAGCCAAAGAAACTTGTAGGCAAAAGTGTTTAATTTCACTTTTGGTCTCAAAGTCTGTGGTGGCAAAGCACAGACACTGTAGCAGGAATAGTTGAGAGCTCACAACTTGATCTACAACCACCAGGCAGAGACACTGGGAGTAGCAGGAGACCTTTAGAACCGGAAACAGGCCCCCAGTGACAAACCTCCTCCAACAAGGCCACACCTCCTAACTCTGCCCTCAAACTTCCACTGGCTAGGGACCAAGTATTCAAATATATGAGCCTATGAGGTCATTTTCCTTAAAACCATCACAACCCCTGCATCCTCAGTGGACAGTGCCCCAGTGACCAGTGTCTGTGCAAACTAATCCTGCACAGTTCTGGCAGACCCAAGCTGCACATGTTTTTAACTGAAACTTTCTCCTAGCCTGCAAAACAGAAACATGAGTTCATTTGGATTGTGTTTGTTTGTTTTGTTTTCTACTTTTGGGTTGATTTCAGATCTTTGGGGATAGTTTTGAAGTTTATTTAACTTCATTCTTTGATGAAGATCCAAATCTCACTTTAATTCATCTTTTACTCTGTCGTAGAAAAGTAACCTGTATATTTGAAATGTATTAGGGTAGAGTGGCACATACCTTTCATCCCAGCGCTCAGGAGGCAGAGGCAGACAAATCTCTAGGACAACCTACATAGAAGGACCCTGTTTCAAAAAAAAATCAAAACCCAAAAATTTTTAATTAAAATGCAAGTGGAGAAGTATTTGTGGATGAGAAAGGCAAGGCAGGGAATGAAGAAGATGGCAGATGATGGTGGTGGGTAAGGCAGAGGTCACACACAATATTTGCGAGTGGCCAGCAATCTGGTGCCAAATGGGAACACTGTCGTTTCTAGATGTCTTCTTAAAACCACCTCATCTCATCTCGACAGATCTGCACAGATCTCGACAGAAAAATTGGCCTGGTGAAGAACATTATTGGTAAAACACACAATTTCCATCTGTTCCTGAGCAGAAATCCGTAATCTCTGGGCCCCTAGTTTTTAATTTGGACTTTATAAGGTTGCTTCCTGTTTTAAAATTTCAAAGTCTGAGCCAAAATTCTGGCTTCTGGGCCATCTCCTCACAGTTTTTCTATTTGTACCACATCCTGTTCTAAACCATTGACTCTGTTTTTCAGTCCTGATTTGGAATTCTGCATAACTTGCTGCAGACTCCACCCTAGACATAGTTTTTCTTTCTTCCCAACTTATGCTTAAGGTTGAACTAAGGTTCATGTTAAACCTAGCAGCACATAAATCTAAAAAGAAAACAAAGGCTATAGGTCATTGTTGGATGGTAGAAGAAATGATCTATAACTAGAAATATCCAATTGCTCTCAGGTCTATGAGACTGATTTGTTGTATTTTTCAAGAATTTTCTAAAGTAGGGTGGGTTTTTTTTGGGGGGGGTTTGTTGTTTTGTTTTGGGTTTGGCTTTTTTTTCTTGATTGAAATGAATCATCTAGCTGTCGTGATAATCATAGCCTCCCAAACCGAGAAAGCCAGGTTTTTTGATACTATAATGTATCACAGAGTCATCTGTCATATAATTTTGACAAATATAATTTTGTTTTCCTTCATAATTGAAAAGAAAATCTTAAAATTATAGGACTTTTTAAAATGGTCAAGAATTCTTTGTTTTCTCTCTTCAAATATTAGAATTAACAAAATCTTTTTTTCCTTTTTTATTAAGAATTTTTTAATACAATCTTTTCTCATTTTACATAGCTATCTCCATTCCCACTCCCTCCCCTCCTCCTGCCTTACCTTTTCCTTCACCCCACCTCCCCATCCATTCCTCAGAAAGGGTAAGACTTCTCATGTGAAATCAACAAAGTCTGACACTTCACTTTGAGGCAAGACCAAGGCCCTCCCCCCCATATCTAGGCTGAGCAAAATATCCCACCAAAGAGAATATGCTCCAAAATGCCAGTTCAAGCACTAGGGATAAATCCTTGTCCCACTGCCAGTGGCCCCCACATACTGCCCAAGCCTCACAACTGTACCCCACATTCAGTGGTCCTCGTTTGCTCCTATGCAGGTTCCCCAGCTATCAGTCCAGAGTCAGTGAACTCTCATTAGCTCAGGTCAGCTGTTTCTGTGGATGTCACCATCATGGCCTTGACCCCTTTGCTCATATTGTTGCTCCTCCCTTTCTTGGACTGGTATCAGGAAACTTGGCCCAGTGCTTGGCTGTAGATCTCTGTATCTGCTTCCGTCAGTGGCTGGATAAAGACTCTATGATGACAATTAAGGTAGTTGATTAAGTAGTATGATCATAACCAGTACCTGAATCTGCCACGACCTTTGCAACAGAAGCTCTCCCAGACTAAAATGCCTGGTGTAAAACTTCCCACCAGTCTCCAAACCTCGTCAGACAGTTTCCTTTGTTCTTGGAATTCCCCTAAAGCCTCTCCTCTCTGGGTGTTGTCCCCCATCCCTCTCGTTGCAGCAGCTTTATCTGTATTTTCATTGCTCTTAGCTTTAAGCTGTTCCTCTAACGTAGCTCTGCCCTAGGAAAACTACCCAGCTCCATTCTCGGAACCAAAGGTCGATCAGGACGTCCTAGCTAACTTACCTTAGTCTTTGTTAAAACTGCCTGTTTGTTCGGAACCCACCTCCCACACTCTGTCTAGAAGGCTAAGTGCTTCTCTTTGCTTTTGATAAAACTGCTTGCTGCAAGCTGTTTATTCCTCTTGAAGCCCCACCACCTTGCAGCTGCCAAGCAAGATATCAAAACGTGGTTTCTGCCTTATAAAAACCCTATGTTCAGGACACTCAGGGGGCCACATTTAGGTCCCTGATCACTTGGGTGTGGTCCCTGTGTTTTGAAATAAAGACTTTCAACTGGCTGTACATTGTCTTTGAGTGGTCATCTCTGGCGAGCTCACCATAACACCAGAAGTCAAATAAACCCATTTTATCAATTCAGCAGGATACTGACCAAACTCCTGTGGTTCACAAACTTTATTCTATGTTAAAGGCACTAGGGAACGCGTAAGATTCCCAGCCTCATCACACATCAACTAAGCCATAATGTTTTTTGAAGGCAAAGAGAACCAAGCATTAGGGTTTTTTTGTTTTGTTTTGTTTTGTTTTGTTTTTGTGTGTGTATAGTATACATGTGTGACAGGGTCTCCTTTAGCTCACAATAGCTGCAAACTTGCTACGTATCTGAGAACAACGTTCAACTTTTGATCTTCCTGCCTCTCTCTCTCCCTTGAGTACTGAGATTACAAGTATAAACTACAGCGACTGATTTGTGTGGTGTTTGGGTGCTAGGCATGGAACTCAGAGCCTCAGGCACGCTAGGCAAGCACTCCACGAACTGAGCCGTAACTCCCAATCTAACTACAAACATTTCTAAGGCTCCTTAGGTGTGATGTACTGGGGAACTGTTTGGGGTGCTGTCCTAAAGATTGCTCTAGGGTCAGAAATCTCTCCAGAACATCTCACTGTAGTTCTGAAGTAGGACATTTTCCTACAGGTTCTGACTACTCCCTGCTTTAAAACATTTTCTCCTTCTACTGTGAGGACTGAAGTTAACTTTTCAATTTTAATTACAGTGTTTAAGAGATGCCCTTTAACGCGAAAGCCCCACTTACACCGAAGGACAGACAACTTCCTAGAATGCTGGAGACTAATGTTGTTGTTATTGTCAGATAACAAACCACATGACTTCACTCCTGTAAACAAGCTTGGTTGCTCCAACTGCATAGGATGTGCTTTACCAGAGGTAGACAGGATGTAAGCAGGCAGGAAGGTACGTCAGAATTTATGCTTGCCCCCATTAGGCAAAGGCAGGAAGTGCACAGCCTTGTGGGTTTTTGAAGACGGACACTAAAAAGAAATCCCACACTAGCTCAGAATTGAGTATAACAAAGGGTTATTTATTTAGGGGTAGACTCACAGATCACAGTCCTCTGCTTGAACAGGGAACAGCAACTGAATCCCACAGCCGGAAGAGAGAGCCACCGTGCACTTTACATCAGCATTTATAGTATAATAGGCCATGCCCAAATGGGCGGGTAACTTAAAGGCTACTAGCTACAGGAATTCCTACAGCACCTCCCGCTTTTGTTTAAATAAGAGAGTTTTAAACCTAATACAAAATTATGTACAATAAGAACAAATATCAGGTATAAAAATTAGAGTTACAACCAGCATAAACAATATCAAGCAAGGAACGTGATAAATGTTTTAATAATTATCCTATCCTAAGGAATTTAAGTCTTGTTTATAAATAACTTGGCCAAGTCATGAGAGGAAAGTAACTACAACTATCTAGTCTTTAACCCCATGAAGACCTAACAAGGGAAAATAATATTACTTGAGTAAACAGAAAATGTAATCAAGCAACTTCCAAAATGTGCAACAAATGACAGAGACAACTGGTTACGTGGGCAATCACCCAAAGTCTCATTTGCAACGTTGGAGCAACCAACTTTGGCTAAGGTCTAGAGTAACTGACAAATCATTTTTAGAGGCAGGAAATATTTCAAAACCGTCTTAACTTGTCTTGGCAAGTTTTGACAGTCTTTTTTTTTTTTTTTTGTATCCTGCTTGTCCTGTCTGGACATTGTGCATTTTGTCAGTGGTTGAGGCATGGGCAGTTCCTTGCCTAAATACCAGTTTTGCCAAGAAGAAAACAAGCTCCAAGTCGTGCTCAATATTCTCTCAGAATAGACCAGTGCTGCCAGGAGCAATCGTGTCTCACGTCAACAGAGCCCTAAGTTATTTAAATGTCATATTTTGCAACTGTTTGAAGTGGTTGAGAATTACTTATCTATGCAGAATACAATCTCTATGCATCTAAAGAACCTGATTAGTCTAACTATAAGTATGACACATAGATGATGATTGACCTATAATTCTTAATATCTATATGACTTAAAGACTAATACTTCATATTAGAATATTAAACAATCTTTAAACAAGTGTACAACAAATGAGGACAGTGATCTCAAAATGTAAACAATGTATAAGTATCTTGATCAAAGTTAGAAATGTATATTGCAATATGATAAAATTGTATCCTAAAATTGTATCAATATACAAAATGTCTTAAGCAGAGGTAGAAGCATGCATGCATACAATATGACAAAATAACTTTGCCTACATATACAAATATTGTAGACAAAATAGGAATATATTTAATATAATTTAAGTTTGTAACAATATGCAAGAATCTATACCAATGTAAATAATAGCTATAAATAATAACTCACAAGTGTTCACTCTATTACTCACTATTATTATTAATGTGAGTAAGCTCACACTAATCTATTATCCCATTCAATTTTGCCCTTATAAACACGTGACTAACAGAATTGGCATCCATTCTCTGGGAATCATGGGGATGGACCCGGCAGTGTCTCAAAATATGTGGTAGCGATCTTATTCTTGTTCTCACCCTATGGGATAAACATTTTCCTCCCCTTCAAGTACTACTGCATTCACTGTTAGTCGTCGCGATTGGCACGTGTGAACAGACTGATGGTAGAATAGCCTTTTTTAGTGCACTGGAGCAATCTGAGGTAATCTGAAGAAAGTGAGACACATGGAAGTTAGCAGTGATTTTAGTGTTGCTAGACCGTCAAATAGAAAAATGGATGCCCAAACCCATCAGCTTTGAAACCTAATTATCCCATTTGACTATCATGATATGATCAAATTAGTCACTCTCCTGCCTCTTGTTTGCTCTGACTTGTTCTAGTGTGTTATAAGTAAAAACACCCTTGGAAAGCATGGTTTTTCTTTTTACTCTTCTTTGTACAAGGTAAGAATTGAAAATGACTTTAGCAGTCATCTGGACAAACTTCTTCACATTACAGCTGAGAGGTGGAGCCCTGTTCACCTGACAAAACCACGGGGGACTCTTAGGCCTCACGCTGCCGTAGCCTAGTGACTCTGGGAAGCAGAGCGAGGGATGTGTGGGACCAACAGACTTGACAGTGGCAGCCACTCTGGGGAGGGACTTAGTATTCTGACATCAGTGTGTTTGGTTCCTTTATGGACTTTATGGGTTGGGCTTAGTATGATGTGAATAATAGTAGAATTGAAAGGCCCCTGATTGTCTCAATCAGAGCAAGCCTCAAGCCAGGAGCCCAGGGATTTCTTATCAATTATGAAAGCTTAGCCGGTAGCTTAGGTTTGTTCCTAACTTATTAACCTATTTCTATTCATCTACATCCTGTCACGTGGCTCGTTAATATTACCTCTCTTCCTGTACATTCTGCTTCTTCTGCATCTGGCTGGTGGCTTCACCCTTCTTCTTCCCAGCATCCTCTGTGCCTGGAAATCTTGTCTAGCTATTGGCCATTCAGCTCTTTATTAAACCAACCAGAGTGACACATCTTCACAGCGTACAGAAAGATTGTTCCACAACAGTCTACAGACACAGGTAATCTTGTTCATTCTGGGGCTGGAGGCTTATCTGGGTGAGTGAGTCCTCTTTATGCTCTGGCCCCATCAGCCCAGCTTCCATGGGCAGAGAGGTTGGGAGATGCTCACCTGAACATTCTAGGGTAAAGATACTCTAAATAGACAGTTATGCTCCCCGCTTAGGCGTCAGACTCTTGAGATGACAGAATCCAAGAAATTAGAATTCCCCTCAGGAGTCTCAGGTTGGGAAAAGGAAAAGGCTGGCAGCATTGTACCTGCCAGAGGCAGGGCTTGTCTCCAGGAAAGAGATTTCCCACAGAGATTTCGGACCAGTCAGACCAGACCACCTTGAAGGAGAGACTGGAGCCAAGACACTGATGATGGGTGGGACTGCGTGTTGATCAGATGCTTGGCTGTGCACACCTCCTTTCCCCTATTTAAACCTAACACCTCCATGCCAAGTTACAATACCTTAGATAGCTGGAAATAGGAGATCGCCATTCAACCTCTTTACTCCTTTTCCCAATGTGTCCACACTGAATAAAGTCTTTCTTTTTTCTTCCTTCCTTCCTTCTTTCCTTCCTTCCTTCCTTCCTTCCTTCCTTCCTTCCTTCCTTCCTTCCTTCCTCTCCTTCTTTCTTTTTTTCATTATTGCTTGTTTTCAATCAGCCTATCCAGAACCACTGTGACAAGCGCACCCTGTCAGGGCTGCCCGGCCCAGATTCTGACCACAACAACCCTAGTAACCGTTTGTCTAAATCAGAGCCTGAACGGCCTTCTCCTCTTATTTTGAGGCTGTCGTGCCTGAAGGGAGACGGCACCACATGTTGCATGCTGCTTGTCCTTCCCTGGTAGGGTGGGGACGTTTTTTCCCCCCTAACGTCAGTGAACTGTTACCAAAAAGGCAAAAAGCCATGGGCTGGAAGATGTGCCTGCGCTCAGGCAGTGTCCAGTGGCTGCTCAGCCTATGTGTGTTTCTTGGTTGTGAAATTGTTGAAATGGCTTTTCTTCTCAAGTCTGCTAGTTTTCTTCACAGGATCTAAACATGAGCTGAGGTTACAGGGGAGACTGAGGATTAGCATGTAGGCAGGGTTGTTTCTTTGTTTTGGGAGTGTTTTTTGTTTTGGTTTTTTAATTTGTTTGTTTGTTTTAAAGATTTCTGTGGAGCCAACCCTTGTAGTGTGAGGGCCAGGCTTGTTGGGGTTTCTGTACTGCCTGGTCCCCCAGCCATGTAGTCCCAGAGAAAAATCACACAGAGAGTCTGCGTTAGGTTATAAACTGATTGGCCCATTAGCTCAGGCTTCTTATTAGCTCTTTTTTTAAAAAAATATTTATTTATTATGCATACAATATTCTGTCTGCATGTATGCCTGCAGGCCAGAAGAGGGCACCAGACCTCATTACAGATGGTTGTGAGCCACCAAGTGGTTGCTGGGAATTGAACTCAGGACCTTTGGAAGAGCAGGCAGTGCTCTTAACCTCTGAGCCATCTCTCCAGCCCTTCTTATTAGCTCTTGTAACTTATATAGTCCATTATCCCTATCTGTGTTAGCCACATGGCTCAGTACCTTTCTCAGCGGGGCAGGTCACATCTTGCTTCTTTGGTAGCCTGGAATGAATGCCGAGAGAGCTTCCTGCTTCCCAGAATTCTCCTGGTCTAATAGCCCTGCTTCTGCTTCCTGTCTGGTTGACCTACCTATACATCCTGGCTAATAGCCAATCAGCGTTTATTTAAATCATGATTGACAGAATGTAGACAATTCTCCCGCACCAAAGCCTGAACTGGTGGTCCTGGCTTATATTATCAAGCAGGATAAGCAAGCTATGGGGAGCAAGCCAGTAAGCAGCACCCCTCCATGGTCACTGCATCAGTTCCTGCCTTGAGTTCCTGACCTGACTTACTAAAAGCTGCTGGATAAAATCAGCCCTTTCCTCCCCAAATTGCTTTTGGCTACAGTCCTTTATCACAGCAACAGAAACCTTGAGACATTAAGCACCCCGGGCACAGGAGGACACTTCGCAGCTAAGAGTGGAGACTCCTGACAATGCGGAGGTGTCCTAGCCTAGTCTGCCTGCTCTCCACCTCTGCCTTTAGGTAAGTAGTAGGTCCCCACCTTCTTAGACATCCGGTAACCAGGTGTCTATTACCTCTCTTCATTTGATGGGGGAAAGGCAGCTGCTGTATCCCTGCTCTCCCCTGGATCATCTGTGTGGTGGAAGCTAAGCAAAGAGAGGTGAAGAACATTATTTTGATGAGGGACTGAGGCAGGCTAGATGGTTAATCGATTCAGAGTGCTTACTGCAAGGATTTGGTTCCCAGGACCCACATCAAGCAGTTCACAACTGCCTCTAACTCCGGTTTCCAAGAGTGGGATCTCTGAGAGTGGTGAGTTGCCACATGTGACCAAGGAACCCAGGTTTTATGTAAGAGTAGCAAGTCCTCTCAACTGCTGAGCCATCACTTCAGTCCCAACCTATTGAAGTTTTACAAGCATCCACCCCAAACATATCTCTTTCCAAGTCAGACTCTTTCCTTTCCTATTCTCTCTGGAAGCAATGAATTTATGGAGGAGGTGGGTGGATGTGGTGTGGATGGGGGAAGAGTAGGGACAAGGGGAAACACACACACATATATACATATATGTGTGTATGTGCATATATACATATATACAAACCTGAACAAATAGCCTCCATGGTTATATATGATATAGTTATATAATGCCCTGGCCTAGAACTCACTTAGAAATGCAATGATAGACACAACAAAAATATTTATTAATTAAGGGGCTAATTTTTTTCCTTTGGAATTTAGGGAAGACAAAAGATTAGAGATCCTATAATCAATAGTAGCTTCAGATAAAATTTAAATAGAGGGCAAGAAAGGCCATAGGGAAAATAATAGAAACGAAAGTGGCTTTCTAATAAGAATATTTGTGGATACTTGGGGGAAGCAGAACGTGTGTGGTCAGGAGAGGCTTGGGGAACTATCTGTATTAATGACAATGGAGAGAAAGTTCACCCCCACAAACTGCTAAGATAATTAAAGGAACAGACATTAACCAAAAGTATCAGTCATGATTGGAGAACTACGAGTTCTACAGAAAAGAGCTGTCAGAGAACTAGATAGAACTATCCATCAAAATAGATGTCACGTGGCAAAATATGTAAAGTGAGGAAGGACTCCCTACCCAGACGGAAGTTCTTCAGGAACTGACAAGGGTAGCATCCTAGGTCAGACCACACCAGCTTCAGGAGATTTAAAACTTGTGACAAAGGGACTTTAGAGCCTGGAGATGTGTTGGGTGTGGATGTGTGTTGAGTGAGGAGGTGTGTTGGGTACACAGGTGTTGGGTGCGCAGGTGTGTTGGTACGCAGGTGTGTTGGTGCACAGGTGTGTTGGGTACACAGGTGTGTTGGTGCACAGGTATGTTGGGTATGGAGGTGTGTGGGGTGCAGAGGTGTGTTGGGTGTGGAAGTGTGTTGGCTGCGCAGGTGTGTTGGCTGTGCAGGTGTGTTGGGTGCGGAGGTGTGTTGGGTGCAGAGGTGTGTTGGGTGTGGAAGTGTGTTGGCTGCGCAGGTGTGTTGGCTGTGCAGGTGTGTTGGGTGCGGAGGTGTGTTGGGTGCAGAGGTGTGTTGGGTGTGGAAG
>PVIU01004471.1:0-110642 GCA_004026605.1 Ondatra zibethicus | reverse complement strand
CAGCACGAAACTGTCCTGGACAACATCACAATCAGAAGACCTTTGTTCTTCTGAGAAACCAGGAACAGTGTTGTGATAGAGGCAAGAAATGCAAAGGAAAGCCAAGCCCTCATGGTTTTCTCTAAATTCCTTTTCTCCCCAGTACTCAGGACTAAGCATCAGGCCTTGAATATTTGCAGTAAGTGCTCTATTACTTTCTACATGCAAATACCAATTGACAGTGCTTGTCTAACACAGAAAGTGAATTGCAAACCTAATGTGACTTTTTAAAACTACTGAGCTCTGTGTCTCAAGTAAAATGTAAGTCATAGGAAATCGGGAATTTTTTTTCTATTGTTCTATGTGTCATTCTCAGCACCCAGAAAAATGTCATGATGATGAGATGGAAGAATAGCCATACAGCCGTGTTGTTCTCAGTACCCGTGTAGAAGACAATGAGAGGGTCCGTGTGTGTAGCACAGGGCATAGGACAGAGCAAAAGTGGCCTTCAAGAGTCAGAGCACAGTGAGGATTAGGAGCTGAGAGGAATGTGGCTGTGGAAGATGGCTCTCCTTCCCTCTGTGTACAGGACTGGGGTAAGGACCAAAGGAAAAGGGGAATAGGAAGGAAGGGCACTTTAAGAAAAAGTCCATCCTGAAACCATTCTGCCTCAGAGTCCAGGTTGCTAATCTTAGCCCAAGATTTAGAACTGGAGGCCTAAACACCAGTCTCTGCCTATCAGACAAAGACTCAGGGCCAAATTTCACTGCGGCCCCATTGATTCTATTTTTTAGATCTAGCTTTATTACACTACTTATGTGAGTGTTTTGCTTACATGTATGTCAGTGCACCAACGGTGTACTTGGTGCTCTCAGAAGCTCCGCCCCTCACAACAATCTGGTGACACACAACACACGGTTCTTCTCTGGCACTAGGTTTCATCCTTTTGCTTCCTTGGTGTGGTAGTTCTGGAAAATACCATTTCCTTGGGAACCACTCTGATAGCAGAGGGAGGGTGCAAGTGTGTCTTTAGCCATCTTCTCCCGCTGGGAAGGTGGCATTAACTGTGACCTAATGGTTTGTTCTAGCATCTAAACTATCTCCCCTTGGGTCAGACAATGATTTTTCGATCTTGTCTCCCTATTTCAGAGACTAAGACTCCTTGTTCCTTTACCCCTCACTATGTAGTTTCTACTACTTCTCTCATTTTTAAATTCCCCTCTCTCCCTTTCCCTCCATACCTTCCTCCCTTTCTCCCCACCTCCTCTTCCCCCTCTTTCTTCCCCTCTCTCTGTAGTATAATCTCCTTGCTCTTTCACTCATTTACTCACGTACACAGTTCTTTGAAGGAGATGAAATCTTTCCTTATCTTCCTTCAATTCTTCAGCCGTGCAGCCTCCAGACCCTCTCCAGGTTCCTCACAATTGTACTATACATTATAATCTGTTTCTCTATGCATGATGGCTTCCAGCTCATCAATGCCATTGCTAAGCTGCCTTAACACCACATTTACTGAGTTTGCTGTCTTAATATTTAAAGCTGCATATAAAATCCTTCTACGCTGATCCCTTCCTCTTCTCCACGACCTGCAGCAACATTCTAACTACTGAAGATCCAAAGCCCTTGGCAGCCCTTAGCTGTCTCACCAGCGCCCTTTATGAAACTGGGCTCTCCTCTGAGACTCACCAGCATAGCTGACAATATATCTGTCACCACAACACAGCTTGTCCCAGGCATTGACATTCTGGAGAACCACATACTATCATGTTCTGGGGAGACCACTTCCGTGGAACAGCAGCAAGTGCTCGTAACCACTGACTTAGTTAGGGTTTCTGTTGCTGTAAAGAGACACCATGACCACAGCAACTCTATAAGGCAAACATTTAATTGGGGTAGTTTGGTTACAGTTCAGAGGTCCAGTCCATTATCATTGTGGTGGGACATGGTGGTATACAAGCAGACATGGTGCTGGAGAAGGAGTTGAGAGTCCTGTATCTTGCAGGCAACAGGAAGTCAACTATCTCATTTCTCACCAGAGTAGCTTGAGCGTATATGAGACCCCAAAGCCTGCCTCCACAGTGACACATTTCCTCTTAAAAGGTCACACGACCTAATAGTGCCCCTCCCTATGAGTTTATGGGGGGCAGATTACATTCAAGCTACCACAGTCACCTGTAGGAGGGAAGACTTCTTGATTTTTCTAGAGTAACAATTTCTTAGAGAGATAGGTCCATAATCTAGCAATAATGTCACTTGAAGGACAGGCCTCATCAATTTGGAAGCTCTTTTGAGCAAATTTAAAATTTTGTTGAACTGTGTGGGGCAAGTATTATATGGCAGGAAAGGTCTGGAGGATCTCTTGAGCCTCTGGGGTTCTGTGGAGCCACTTAGAGTAGACACGAGAGGGTTGAGGAGATCTGGTGTGATTTATATAACCATAAAGGCATTGAGTCTGACTAGTTTGGCTCCCCCTAAGGACACTTACAGCTGACCAGTCTCTATAAACTTAGGGTGATTTCTAAGACAATGATGGGGCAGAAACCAGTCTCTGCTCCTGGAACTCCTGAAGAAGAAACTCTGACCACTCTAGTTTTGCATTTTTGGAAAATCCTATTGTGCACTAATAGTCACTGGCATGCCCTTGTAAGAAATGTTGAGAGTTTGTGTGTCTGAATGTATTTTGGATCATTTTGGAATAAGAAAGGGAAATTGCTTCTGTGTTAGAAAATTTAAATTTAAGGGGGAAAAGTTGCTTTTTAGATGTTACCTCTGGCAGGCCTATCTAAAATTAATTGAAATGTTAATTTGAAGCTTATTCCTTGAAATGATCTGGATATGATACTTTCAAAAGTTAACTATGGGAGCTCAGGTTGAGAGAAAAATCTGATCACAAAATGAAGAGCACTAAAGAAATGGAGAACACTGGGTATGCATTAAAGATACCCAGATGATATTATTATTGAATGGCCAAACTGCTTTTGCTAAACAAACGGTAAGATTAGTTTAAATTGCTTTGAAGTAATCAAAAGATTAGTTTAAATTAATTCCAGGACTCCAAAGGGAGAGGCAGATTGATCTCTGTGAGTTTGAGGCCAGTCTGGTTTACATAATGCATTTTAGAATAGCAGGGTTACATTGAAAGACCTTGTCTCAACAAAACAAAAGAAACAAACAAGACAAGGTTAGTTTGAGTGTTGACCTCTATTCAGAGATACGTTCGCCTTGATCCATTTAAAATGTACGTGTTGTCAACTGGCTAGAGATGGTGATGCTTTTAATACCAGTATTTGGGAGGTAGAGGTCAGCATGATTTACAGAGCTAGTACCAGGATGGCCAGAGCTACACAGAGAAGCCCTACCTCAAAAAAAAAACAAACAAAAAACATCATGGTCTGAGGTTTTTCTGTCCCGCCTGGTCCCCACAGTCGTTAAGTCCCAAAGAAATCACACAGAGGTCTACATTAGTTATAAACTGATTGACCCAGTATCTCAGGCTTCTTATTAACTCTTACATCTTATATTAGCCCATTATTCTTGCTTATGTTAGCCATGTGGCTCGGTAACTTATTTAGCAGGGCAGTCACACCTTACTTCTTCTGTGGCTGGGACAGGACTGTGGACCAAGCTTTCCTCTTCCCAGAATTCTCCTGTTCTCATTGACCCGCCTCTACTTCCTGTCTGGTTGTCTCGCCTATACTTCCTGCCTTGCTACTGGCCAATCAGTGCTTATTTAAAACATAATTGAAAGAATACAGACCATTGTCCCACACCAAAACATTACTGTCAATTTGATAATAATGAAATGTGCTTTTGCTGAGAAATAGTTATTAAGAGATAATATACATATGTTACCAGGGCCTTCTTTCCCTCGTTCATTGATTTGTAAATTTGAAAACAGGGCTCAAAGGGGAGCTTGGGGACCACTTAATCTGGAAATGAACAAAGCAGAGGTGAACAAAGCAGGCATTTCGTTGGTGCCTGCCAGTGGACCACCTGCAGCCCTTCCCGGGACAAATGGAAAAAAGAAGAATTGGTAGAGGTATAGTTTTATTCAAGCCCCAGCTTTGGCAAATGGAATAGAAACCATATGTAGCCCCTGTTCTCAAAGTGGAAAGTGGTCTCCACAATTCTTATAGGGAAAGTGGATGGCAAAATCCCACGCTTACATGAATTCTCTGTTCTCCAGTGACGAGTTCCTTGAATGGTGTGGAGATTTGCCGACTCTCCTGGAACTTTTCGCAGGCCTATAAAAATCTTACATTATTAATGGTATTGTAAGAAAGATCTCTCCAAAAGTTAGAGAGATAATCCCAAAGATGGAGAAAGTTCACACAGAGCTAAATTGTCATGACCAAAGCAATTTATTAAAGCCAAGGCAGGGCTTGAGAGGTCAGGATTGGGTGTGAGGAAGACAAGTCTTAGGGTATGGGGGTTTCAAATGGAGACCTTAACAGGAAAAATAGGGGATTTACAAGAGCAGAATATCATAATGAGTTAGTCTTTGTTTTTTTGGGTTTTTTGTTTGTTTCTTTCTTTGTTTGTTTTTGTTTTTCGAGACAGGGTTTCTCTGTAGCTTTGGAGCCTGTCCTAGAACTAGCTCTTGTAGACCAGGCTGGACTCAAACTCAGAGATCCGCCTGCCTTTGCCTCCCCAGTGCTGGGATTAAAGGTGTGCGCCACCACCGCCCAGCAACAAGTTAGTCTTAAAGACCTCCTGAAAACAAAGACAGTTGCAATGTGGGTATAACACTGTAGTTATAGCAACAGGTAGTCATAATAAGGTAATCGTAGTATTATGACCAGATCATGGAGTGCCCCCCAAACCGACCAGGAGACTGAGTCCTGTATGTAAAAGCAAAGAGCCTTTATTCTTACACAAGTTTGCAGACTCGGTCTCTCCGTGTGTCCAGCGCGTTGGAAAGATCAGAGAGCCCCAAGCTGAGGTTGAGTTGAGCTTTTATAGTGGGAAAGGTGGGGGTGGGGGATTTCTACAGTTTAGGACCCCTGATTGGCTGACATTTGTCTAGGGGTGTCCTGCTAAAAAGTGATGAGTGTGTGCCGGCAGGCGATCCTATCTACAATGGTTGGAACATTAGGAATTTCCTATGTATGGTCTGTTCCTGGGTGGTGCCTGGGTAATCTCAGTTTGTGGTCTTTGTGGAACCAGGTATTGCCTCAGGGTAAAGTACTGAGACTCAGGCCTCTGTTGAGCTTGTCATGGCTAGGTCCTATAATAGGTGGTCATATAACCTTTTGAAATGAAGGTAATGATGCAACATGATTATAAACAACCTCTTGAAACAAAGACATGATTAGAACAAGCAGTACAGAATCATTTGTAGCTAAGGTTACAGGTGGGACATAGCCAATCCTTGAGAAAAAGGTTTAATCATAAACAGGAATGAACCTAGTTTGTCTTTACTCTAAAATGGCAGATTGAGAGTCTGTGTTCACTGGATTATTAAACTCAATATCCATATTTGTGTAGATAAACGTGTCATTACACATGATGTAATGACAGTTTTATTGTCAGGTCTTTTGAAAACTCGCTTTTTCATTTTCTGTGCTTTAGCAGGGCTGTGGTGGGGCACACTTTTAACTCCAGCACTCAGGAGGCAGAAGCAGGTGAATTGCTATGAGTCTGAGGCCAGCCTGGTCTACAAAGTGAGTTCTAGCACACTGAGGGCTACACAGAGAAACCCTGCCTTGAAAAAAACAAACTAAAACAAACAAAAAAACCCAAAAAACTATTTCTGTCTTTTTTGATAAAAGATAATGAGCATTCCTCTCCATATTCCCCTGAACCTTTCTTCAATTTAAACATTTTGTTCAGATAGTTATATTTCTGGACACTGATACTTGTCTTAAAAATCTTGCCATTACAATACATTGTGCTTAATACTAATTATTTTGTATATTTAAAACTGTGGTGCTTTAAATATCTTTTCTCTTCTGTTTCTGACTCTGCTTGTTAAGATGTTAGATGTGATAAATATAGGTATATGTATGTATATATATGTGTGTGTATCCATATGTACATATATATACATGTGTGTATAGTCAGATGGTATATACATATATGCACACACACACACTATATATATGCACACACTGTTATGATTAAAGTAAAATGCTGCAGGTCCCTGAGTGGTGACAGTGGGCAGCGGGCCATGAGACCACAGTGGGCCACAAATGCAGCAGTGTCGCAGGCAGGGGGCCCCCCTGAGTAGCCCATGGGCCATGAAGGCCAGTGGATCCTAGGCAGGGAGCCACATGGTGGGTCAGAGACCTTGGCAGGGCAATGAGTTCCACAAGGAGTGGCAGCCACGGCAGGTGAGAGACAGATGGATAGGCACGCCATGCAGAGTAAGGTTGGATATTTATTTAGTGGGTTATGGAAAAAGGGGGAAGAGCAGAGAGAGGCAGAGAGAGAGAGAGAGAGAGAGAGAGAGAGAGAGAGAGAGAACCAGAGGTGTGGGAGGAAAGGAACCATGGCAGCAGCTACCTCTTTGGGAGAGAGACGGAAAGGAAAGAGACTCAGGCTGCAAGCAGGAAGGAAGATTTGCCTGCCTCGGAGCTGGACTTGGGGAGAGATTGGACAGGGCTTGTCTCTTAAAGGGATAGGAAAGACCATTACACACACTACACACACACACACACACACAGACAGACACACACACACGCACACACATGCCTACTAAAGGAAGGAAGTGAAAGTTTAGTTGATGTATATCCATCATATCAAATGTGCCCCTGATGACTTAATGTTTCTGTAAACTGCTTTTGGATAACATAAGAAACAGGCTGACTCTCAGTACAGTGCCTGCAATTGTCTTTTGCAAAATTTAATGAAAGAAATAGCCCTATAGGTGAGCAAAGGTAAATGTGGCCTAAATAGCCTTGTTTGATTCTATCATAAGCTTGCTTGTAAAATCATTTTCAGTAAAACCTTCTATGTGGTTCATACTAATTTTGATGGCTCTTCTCTAAGAGTGGCTAACATTTCTGTATTTTGACCTGTTAATCTCTTAAACATGATTGTATTTGTATGTCTTGAGATCTCATCTCATTTATGTGTATGAGTGTGTGTGTTTGTGTGTGTGTGAGAGAGAGAAAGAGAGAGAGAGAGAGAGATTTAAGGGTAACTGTAATTATTCAGCCACAAATAAGGCTGCACTTCCAGGTTCTAAAGGCATGCATGTGTAGGCGGGCCCTCAGGCAATTGCCTGAATGTTAAAGGACCCTGCGTTACCCATGTGCGCACATGTGTGGTTACATCCACATATGACTCAGCTAAACCCTTGTGTGCATATGTGAGCCCATCATCTGCGTCATCAGCATATGACGTAGTCACGCCAACCCCCTGTGCCCATGTGCTAGGCAGCTTTTGAAAAGCTGGACATGCCATCTTCCCCTCTTTCTATCTCTCTGCACGCCGATTCCCAGGCCTATATGCACCCCCTCTAATAAACTCCTAAGAGGGCTTGCTGCTTGTTCCATGTTTCCTTCTCGCTCGCACCAGGTAATTTCAGTAACTAATTGAAGGTCTAATAGCCCCCAACCCTCATGTGGGATGAGAAACTCCAGACAGGAAAAGTGTTGACTAATAACATCGGCAGACTGTTAGGACCAGAGAAAACTCAGGTAAGTTCAGCATACTAACCTCCACTGGCATCTACAACCCTGAAACCGCAGAGGACCAGATATGCCGATAGAATCACGCCACCCAAAGGTTCCTTCTTCCTTCCAAAGACCACACATGGTGATTTGAATGCGAGCGACCCCTAGACACTCCTGTGTTTGAACAGTTGGTCCCCAGTTGGTGGAGCTTTTCAGGGAGGACTGGGAGCCACGGCCTTGCTAGAGAAGGTGTGTCTCTGAGGGTGGGCTTGGAGGTTTCAAGACTAGTGCCATCCCTAGTGTTTGCTCTCCATGTCTCTCCTTCTCTCTGCCTCCTATTCACAGACCACGTATAAGCTCTCAGCTGGTCTTGCCATCATGCCTTTACTCTGCCATCATGGACTCTAACCCTATGAAATAGTAACTCCAAATTAAATACTTTCTTTTATAAGTTGGTTTGGTCATAGTGTTTCATTCACAGCAATATAAAAGTAACTAAAACAAAGACCATATCTTGGTTGTCAGTCTGGTTGGGGGGTGGGGTCTGTTAAAAGACAATAGAACCCAGAAGGGGTAAGGTATAGTAGGAAAACACTGGATCACTGAAGGTATGCCATTTAAGAAGACATTGGAAGGCTGGTGTCTTTCTTCTTCCCTCTTCCCCATTCTTTTCCCTTCATTCCCTCATTCCTTCCTCTCTCTGTCTCTCCCAAACCCCCAAACATGATGTTGTATAACTATGGACTGGAAAGCACAGAAATTGTGACTCAGAGTAGATCTTTTTTCCTCATACACAGGAAACAGAAGACACCCTGAGTGAATGAAGTCCTGAGTAAACATGGGCACGGTGGGTCAAGGCCTGCAAAACAAATTGACCCATGACAAATTGGCAAAGCCGTTACCCATATGGGCAAGGCAAGAGAGCGGCAAAGCTTTCCTGAGTGTTTATAAATGATTATCTGTGTGGGCAAAGAGCAGGAACTGGCACCATTCTACTCCCAGCTGTTTACAGGCGAGACTGCTCACCTACAGAGACCTCCTACTGAGACTAGCCCACCCCTCCCCCTTCTAAGAAACAGGCTTGAGGTTCCTGGTTGCATCTGTGAGGACACCACCCGATCTCAGATTCATTGCATGCGTGTTCGTGTGTCTCTTCATTCTTCATTTCCTGTAGGCCACTAGACAGGGTTGTGGGATTCAACCTGTGCCAGATGCAATGCTTATAATAAGTTCATTATCTCAGGTACTTTGTCATGACAGAAAGCTAACACACTGGCAATGTTTACATTGCTTTAAAGCCCAGGGACTTGATCAGATTAATCAGGTATACTGTGCACATAAAGAAAATTGTTCAGAACTAAATTCTGGAGCAACTAAGCATCCAAAGCTTGAGCAGATAGAAAGGAGCATCAAGTGAGACAGGGGAAAACTGTTTTAATTTGGTTCCGATTGCTGTCATAAGCACCATGACAGAAATCAACTGAAGGGAGAAGGGGGTTATTTGGCTTTATGCATCCTAATCACAATTCATTCAAAACAGGAACTAAAGCAGGTGGGAAACTAAAGTTCCCAGAAACAGGAACTGAAGCAGAGACCAAGGAAGAGTGCTGCTGGCTGTGATGTTCTCCTTGACTTTCTCAGCCTCATTTCTTGTACAGTCTAGCACCACTCACCTACTTACCCAGGGATAGCACTGGCCACAGTGGCTGAGACCTCCCACATCAATTGTTAATCTAGAAATGTCCCCAGAGTTTTTGCCTATAGGCCAATCTGATGAAGGCATTTTCTCAACTGAGATTCCTCTTTTCAGAGGACTGTAGCTTGTGCCAACCTGGGAAAAACAACAACAATAAAAAACAAACAAACAAATCCCAAAACTTGCGTATGTAAAAAGAACACTTCACACGAGACAGAGAAAAAGACAATTACTAAGTAATATAAAAAGAAACCATCCTGGAAGCCCAGAGAAAAGAAAACAAAAGAGAAAGCAGACAAGTTTAATGAAGAACAGCACAGGCCATCAAAGCAGCTGGAGAACCAACAGAGCTGCCAACTTTGAATGAGCACAGGAAATAAAATGGAGGCCTTTTATAGGATACTTGATCACACTGTGTGAAGATGCCTATGTTCTACCTCAGCTGCCTAAGGCACCTTCTGATTGGTTTAATAAAAAGCTGAATAATCAGTAGCTAGGCAGCAGAGGATAGGTGGGAATTCTGGGGTCGGGGGAGAGTAACTGGGCGAAGAATCAAAGAGGTGGAGATTCTCCAGGGAGACAGTGTGGAGGTCAGACTTATGGTCCTGAGGAGAGGTAACGAGTCACATAGCAGAATGTTGATTAATATAATGGGGTAAATTAAGTGATAAAAGTTAGTTGGGAAGAAGCCTAAGTTAAGGCCAAGCTTTTATACTTAGTAAGTTCCCATGTCATTATTCATGAGCTGGGGTTCCAAAGAAGGTCTGTTACAGAGGGCAGCCACGGAAGCTAGCCTGGAGTGAACATAAAAATGCATGAGTGGTGAGGAAAGGGAGAAAGGACCAGAGGGCAACTCTTTTGAGAAGTTTTGAAGGGAATGCAGACTGGGATGTGATATCTGAGAGAAAGATAGTTCTAAAACAGCTGCTATATGAAGATTCTAGCGAATGTGTGCACGCTGGAAAGAATATTCAGCGGAAGAGCTGAGTGGTCCAGCATGACTGAGTAACTAGAGGGCAGGAAAAGGCACCCACCGCTCAGGGGGTGACGAAGACAGTCTTATCAGGGTGCAGGCCCTTGAGATAACATTCACTTCTTGCAGGAAGGGGTTGAGTTAAGAGGTCTGGTTCAGTTACTGGGATGAGGTAGATGCTGTGGTCTGGTGACTAGAGAAATGAGTCATTGCTAGTTTCTGTTTGGGTTGAGTAAGACAGTGATCTCATCTCTCTGAGAAGTAGAGGATGGGGGAAAGATTTTGCGAGAGAGGCGTTAGAGAGTGGCAAAGAAGGAAGACAGAAGTGTAAACTCGCTAGGTGGCACAGATAATCCACACAGCGTGTGTGTGTTGTAAGTATATATACTTAACATGAAGTCGACTTCTTGGAGTGCTTTTCTCCAGCAAAATAGAGAGTGGAAGAGAGAGAGAGCTCAGAAGTTAAGAGCACTTGCTGCTCTTGCAAAGGACTCTTGGTTTAGAGTACTGACTCAGCCACTCACAACTGGTTCGAACTCTGGTTCCAGAGAATCTGATTGTAGTGGCTTTTAATTTGTATTTTCATAAATAAAGCTTGCCTGGAGATCTGAGAATAAAACAGTCCCACTGGTCAACCTTACAGACCAGGCAGTGGTGACACACACCTTTAGTCACAGTAGCCACGCTAGTTTGCCATAGAAACCGGGCAGTGCACGCCTTTAATCCCAGCCTTAGAGAGGCTCATAAAACGGGAGGAGACAGCTCTCAGTCTCAGTCTCATTTTGAGATTCCTGGAGGCAGGATCACCAATTTGGGTTGAGGTCGAGGTAAGAGCCAGTAGCTGGCTGCTTTGCTTTCCGGTCTTCAGGCTGAACCCCAATTTACCTCTCTGAGTTTTTATTAGTTGTGCATTATGTGATGCTCTCTTCTAGCCTCTGTGGGCACCAGACATACATGGGGTACATATACATACATATAGCATGTGGTACACACACACACACACACACACACACACACACACAGGCAAGTATTTATGCTTAAAATCAAAATAAATACATCTTTGAAAAAACAGAAAATAATGAGATATTTATGTATATAGAAAGGGATGGAGCAGGAACCAGTACACAGGAGCTTAGGGATGGCTTTTCAGGTGGTTTGAGCAGAACTGTGCGAAGTGAGGGTAGTTTCCCAGCATCCTATCCAAAGAAGACAGGAAGAGCAAATCTTTTAAGTGGGAGCATAATTCTATATTCAGTGTAGCTTGCATAGTTTGAAGACGAGTGGCGAGAGGTGAAAAGGAACGGAACCCATTTTCATAATTCCTGTAAATGAGGATAAATGAAAATAATGTTAACTATGCAGAAACTTGATTTTGAGCTAGAATAGTCCTCAGAGCTCATTTGACCCAATATATATTCTTATACAAGAAAAATGACTTAACGAGTCTGGAGCAGTCATGAGATGGATAGCAGAAGACCCAATTCTTGAACCCCTGCAATGGAGTTCTAAGTTGAACCACTTTCTACTATATTATACTTCACTATACTATACTATACTGTTTTTCTTTCTTTTGTTCTTTCTTCCTTCCTTTCTTCCTTTTTTTCTTTTTGGTTTTTCAAGACAGGGTTTCTCTGTGTAGTTTTGGCTGTCCTAGAACTTTCAGTGTAGACCAGACTGGCCTCAAACTCATAGAGATCCACCCGCCTCTGCTTCCTGAGTATGGGATTAAAGGTGTGTACCACTACTACCTGGTCTCTTATCTTTTCTTCTCCCTTTCTCCTCCTCTTCCTCGTCTTCTTCCTTGCCCTCCTCATCCTCATCCTCCTTGTCCTCTTCCTCCTCTTCTTCTTCTGCTTCCTCTAGGCAGGGTCTCTTCATGGATGTCCTAGAACTTACTTTACAGACCAGGCTGGCCTTAAGCTCACAGAGATCAGCTTGCTTCTCTGACTCCGGAGAGTAAATGTGTGCTCCATCATGCCCAGCTACTACACTACCTTTCTAAGAGTAAAGTTCATAGTGTCCCACAACAGAAGAGGGCAGGCTGCATTGAGACAGTACTCTTCAATTAAAATGACCTACATTGAACACCGTAACAAGTCTTTTTCTGTCTCTCCAGCTAGCTCTCAAATTATGACATGGAGACATCTTATTAATTATGAAAGCTCGATCTATAACTTAGGCTTGCTCCTAACTAGCTCTGATAACTTTACATTTATATTAACATACATTCTATCACGTGGTGTCAGAACTCTCTTCCATCTTGCACCTTCTGTTTCCTCTCTGTGTCTCCTGGCATCTCCCATGCACCTAGATTTCTCCTCCTTTTCCCTTCTCTATCCACAAGTCCTGCCTACACCTCCTGCCCAGCTATTGACCACTCATCTTTTTTTTCACACCAACCACAGCAATACACCCCCACACACTATACAGCTATCCCACAAAGAACACCAAAAATTCTGCTCCGATAATAAAGAGGATGGTAAGCATTTATTATCTAACTGTTCTGCTAGCCTGTTTATCTTTTACACTGTTGGCTCCTAGTCATAAGCATGGACAATAGATATGGAACTTTCCCAGGAAAACCGTTAGTAACAGACTCATCAACCAAGTCTAAAAAAGGACAAAATTTCAGATGGTTTGCAGAATCTCTGGTGTGGGAAGTCCTTCTGTATATATATTGCTTTTATTGGTTAATGAATAAAGAAGATTCTTTGGTCTGTGATAGAGCAGAATAGAGCTAGGCAGGAAAACCAAACTGAATGCTGGGAGAAAGTAGGCCAAGTCAGTGAGACACCATGTAGCCCCCACTGGAGACAGACGCCTGATGGAACTTTACCCAGTAAGCCACAGCCGCATGACGATACACAGATTAATAGAAATGGGTTAATTTAGGATATAAGATCTAGCTAGTAATATGCTTAAGTGATTGGCCAAACAGTGTTTTAGTTAATACGGTTTAATGTAATTATTTCTGCTTTGAGTGGCCAGAAAACAAACGAGCATGCCTCTGATAACAGACCTCAATAGCAGCAACTCTCAAAGGATGCACCCATCTTGATGTGTTTCTGTTGGAGACTTGAATTTCTGGTAAGAAACTTTGTTTATCGTAGCCTTCATAAGTGGCCTACCATTGATATCACAAGATAGAGTTCTATGATTGACGCTCTTCTTACATCATCTAGAGTAATAAACAAGTTTAACTGTCAAAAGATTGAGATCTTAAATGACCAAGCCCCAAATTGCCCCACTATAATACATATTTTATTTGGTCCTTAGAACACAGTGTGACAGTTTGTATTATCTACACTTTACTCAGAAAAAAACTGAGGGTCCGAGAGGTTAATTACATTCCCAAGTTCACAGAATGAAAAATCGACACTTACAGGTCTAATGGTTTCTCTGGACTCAGACCTGAGGCTCTTTTTTATAGTATTTCTTTCTCTCTCTCTCTTTCTCTCTCTCTCTCTTTCTCTCTCTCTCTCTCTCTCTCTCTTTGCTCCTTTTCTGACTATTATTCTTGACCCTGCTGCTGGCTTAGGGCAAATTTTACAATAGGCTCATGTGTGGTGGAAGGGTCCTTGATTAAAGTATGGGTTTGAAAATTGAACGCGCAACCGCTACTGCACTATGTCCATCCCACAGGCAGAGCATGTTTAACCCCATCACATTTGGTCCTTTCTACATCATGCAGCAACTTTCTGAGTGTGAAAGTTCTTAATACATTTTAAAGATTTATTTCATTCTTATTTTTAGTTATGTGTATGAGTCTACATGTGAGTATGTACGTGTGAATGCCAGAGCCCTCAGTAACAAGAGACATCAGATATAGAATTTTACTTTGTTTGTGAGCCAGCCAATGTGCGTGTTAGGGATTGCGTTTGAGTCCTCTACAAGAGAAGGACACACTCTTAACCTCTGAAACATCGCTCCAGCCCAGTTTTAAATCTGTCTGAGTCAGTTTTAGTGTTGTGTGTTAGTCAGTTTTCTGCCTAACAATAAATACTTGACACAATTTATAAAGAAAAATGTCAGTTTGGGCTCTAGTTTAGAGGTATCAGGTCTGTGATGAGCTGCGTTGCTTTGAGCCTGTAGCATGTAACCATGAGTGGACATCATACTGCAAGTGTTTATCTTCAGCCAGAAAATAAGAAAAGAGAGGAAAAGGAAAGGACCGAGGACCTATTACCCCACTAAGGACATGAACTCATTGCAGTGACCTAAAGACCTCCCTCTAAACTCTACCTCTGGACAGTCCTATCATTTCCTAGTAGCCCCAAGCAGGGACCATGTCTCCAACTCATAGATCTTTGTGGCCATAAGAAATAGCACAGACTGAGTGGGTTAAGCTTCAGGGGTTTATTTTTCATAGCTTGAGCATTCAAGATTAAAGTATCAGAGAATTTGATTTCTGGAGAAGGCTCCCTTCCCGGCTGGCAAGCAGCTACTGCTGACCACCTCTTTGTCTTTTCTCTCCTTCCTCTTCCGCCTTTATTAAGATTTATTCACGGGGCTGTAAAGACGACTCACTGGTTAAGAGCACTGACTGCTCTTCCAGAGGACCCATGTTTGATTCCCAGCACCCACCTGTGTGGGGGTCCGGTGCTAGCCTGGACCATAACTTATTTCTCTTGACCAGACCCCAACATAAACTTTCTCTGGACTGGTGTGGAGGCACACGAATAAAGACACAACTCACATGGCTTTATTGGGAGGGAGATTCTCAGTGGTTCCTCATGTAGTCCTGAGTTCACATCTTGAAGAATTCCTCTCATTTATTCTCCAAACAGCTCTTATACCAAAACATAAACTGAGTGGGGAATACCACAGCATTCAGTCTCCTAGGTAACCAGGTAAATGGTATTTTGTCACGTCCGCATCTACCTGTCTGCTGTGTATGCTAGCTGGCACGTAGGCTTGAATTAACATCTCTATCAGGCATCCTCCAAATTACAAAGAAAGGAGAACAACATCCTGACCTTTTGTTAGGGCAGTGACAGCCTGTCTGCAGGGCTACGTGACCACCTCAGATGGGGCCTATGGCTTCAGAGCCTGGCTACCATACCATATAGAAATATGGGCCTACAATCCATTCTCTCTTATTAATTTTAATAAAACCTGTGCTTCTGCAACAGGACAGCTCAATCACGCCTGGTTTGAGCAAAGTCCTTTTCATTTACCCAAATTTTTCTGTCTTTGGAACAGGCATTCATATCTGGGAGCTCCTGTCTTAGGCATCTGGAGAGAAGAAGCTTCAAACCCATCATTGACTGCTGATCTCTGTTAAGAAAAGAGATTAGTGGAGAGAGATACTTTTGGGCCCTGTGTCTCAGAGCCATACCTTTTTGTCAGGATAAATTATAGTGCTTTATAAATAATCATGCTCCCAAAGGCAATAGTCTCCTATTTAAAGGAGAAGAGAATTGCCTGAGTTGAGAATGCTTCTTCAGCTAGTTTAGTGCAGCTCTTAAATCTTTTACATTGTAACAAAACCTAAAATTCTTAACATATGCAATAACTCCCAACATTTACATGGTGTGTCAAACTTTTTTCAGCAGTGGCAAACAACAAGTCAAAATCATAATTTTTAGCATCGTTGTTCAATACCAACTCTCCAAATACCTTTTCTGCACCATAATTTTTAGTATCGTCGGTCAATACCAACTTTTTAAAATTTCTTTTTGGTCAGTACCATTGTTTTTAGTATCAAATTTTTCTTAACATCTTATATGCAGTTACAAATATCATCATTATTAGGTCAATACCACAAAAATGAATCAACAATTAAATACATTGCAATTTTCTCAAGTCCACATTAATTAAAAGACAAGAAAAGCTTTTCTGATGGGTAAGAGTACAGTGATATTGCTGTTATCAAATATCAGTTCCAGTCTCTGAACAGCAGTTAAACCCTTAGTCTGCCCCCTTCTTAAGTGAAGAGTGGTTTTAGTCATTTATTATTTTGAGTCTTTCTTTCCCTGAGGGGAAAGCATAGGTCTTAGTTCTCAGGTTCAATATTTTAATCAAAATGAGTTCTGTGTCTCAAAGATTAAAACAGTCAAATGTTCAGTCTGCACCTCTGCTCCAAAGCAAACAGGATTCAAACTGCAGAAAATTGTAGTCTCTGTGGTCAGGTCATCTCAGCAGGGCCTCTGGGTCTGTGTGTGTCCCAGGTGTCTGGAAGCAGCTCAGCATGTTCCTCTGTTCCTCAGTGCAGCATGGCACCCTGCAGTGTAGAGTGGTGATAGCAGGTCCTGCAATCAGGCACTCCTCTCTGTGCAGGCAGGGAAGACTGGACCATGAACTCTTCTCCCACTCCTTTCTCCAACTCCTCTATGGGGTGTTTACAGCTATGATGTCATCAGATCTGCCACTCCTTTACTGTACATTCAGTCATCTCATCCAGCTTTATTTTCTTTCTGTGAAAAAAGAACATAAACACATCCTCGACCCAAATATATAGGTCAGGTCTTTTCATAATTCATTGCAAGGGCTTTTCCACCTTGCCTTAGCAAAGGTCACCTTAGTGCCATTATGCCAGATCTGTCTGTAACTTTCATCCTCTTAAATCATTTCAAGGAGCCATATCATGCTTCACAATTTCTTTTTATTATTAACCATATATGCAGTTTTTCCATTGGAAGAGCCATTTGCAAAATTTAGCATAACATCCTTTAAGGGAACTTTAGCTATAACCTTAGCAAAATACAGTTGTGCAAATTGCAGCAATGATCATCTGGGAAAAGTTATTACTCTGGCCTTTGAATTGAGCAAATACAACTGTCCAAGAATCATTATCTTAAAATTTTTAATTAATCTATTGCTTAGTATAAGAAACATTGATCATATTCAATTCTCTGCTAAACTCTCTCCTAGAGTCCATCTTGCTCTTTTGTATTAGATAAGCTACTGCTTTAAATTAAAAGTTTAATATCTTAACTGGCAAAAATGAGAATATGTAGTTACAAAAAGGATTTTGTTTCTTATAAAGCTGCTGTAGAATAAGTTTTGTACTTCATACACACACTTGCTATAGCTGAATCATAATTAATACACCGTACTTGTTGATTATTACATACTTTACCTGTTGATCTATGCTTTACCTGCTTGTGTACCTGTCTAGCAGCTTCTATAAGCTCTCTATTGGAAATTGACTCATTGCTCACTTTAAGAATTTTACTTGGTAGCTCAATATCTCCCATAAGAATATTACAACTAAGGCTTTAACCATTGTATATCTAATTAAAAGTTTGTAAATTATCCTCCTCTTAAGTTGCCTAGCTGATAGGAAAATGGAAAAAGAAAGCATACTTAACTAATGATCCTGGACTAATTAGACACCAACATATAGAAGAATGAAAACAGATTCATATTCATCTCTATGCACAAAACTGAAATCCAAATGAATCAAAGACCTCAACATAAAACCAACAATACTGAACCTCATAGAAGAAAAATTAAAAGTACATTTGAAAGTATTTGTACATTTCAAACACAGCCTTAGTGGCACAGACATTGAGAGAAACAATTAATAAATCAGATCTCTTGAACTGAGAAGCTTCGGTATAACAAAGGACATAATCAACATAATATCAGCCCATAGAATTGGAAAATATCTTTACTAATCACTAATCCACTCCAAAAACATAAGAACTCTGGAAATTAGTCATCAAAAGAATAAATAATCCAATAAAAATATGTGTTACAGACCTAAACTGAAAACTTTCAATAGATGAACTTAAAATGACTAAAAGACACTCAAAAATTGTTTAAACATAACATCTTTAACCATTGGAGAAATATAAATCAAAACAACTCTGAGATTCCATCTTATCCCTGTAAAAATGACCAAGATTAAAAATACTGCTCACAACTTATGCTTAAGAGAATGGGGGGGGGGGCTCCTCCACTGCTGGTGGAAGTGTAAACTGGCACAGCCTCTTTGAATCATAGGATGGTGAATTCTCAGAAAATTAGGCAACAAACTACTTTAAAACTCAGCAATACCCCTTTTGGGCCTATATACAAAAGATGCTCAACCATACCATAAGGACACGTGCTCAACTATGTTCACAGCAGAATTATTTCATCATACACAGAATCTGAAAACAACCAAAATGTATCTCTTCTACACACATGATAATTAAGATAGCTGCAAATACCATAAAATATCTTTGAGTAACTCTAATCACACAAATTGAAAGTCATCAGAAAATGGAAAGGTCTCCTATTCTCTTGTGAAGATAGCACCATTGTAGCAAAATTGACAATCTTACTGAAAGCAATCTACAGATTTAATGCAAATGCCCATTAAAATTATAACAAAATTCTTCACAGACTTAGAAAGAACAATCCTCAACTTTATGAGAAAAGACAAAAACTCAGGATAGCCTAAACAATCTTAAAATCTTGTACAATCAAGGAACTTCTGAATGCATCACAATCTCTGACTTTAAACTTCACTACAGAGCCACAGTACTGAAATCAGTCTACCTTGGATATGAATTCACATGCCTACAAACAGCAGACTTTTGACAAAAAAGCAAAATTGTGAAATGGAAAAGAAGCATTTTAACCGGCTTATCTCAGAGGCTACCTTATTTCAAACCTTTTTTCTTCCAGTTGAAGCTGCGCCGCCCAGCAGGGGATAGGACATAGGCTCTCTCCCTCTGCTAGACTGCCTTCCCCAGCTCTGGGGGACGGATTTTTAACTATCTTTTTTTTTTAACTTGTAAATCATAAAATTAGGAGAATTTCTTGAATCCTCTCTTCTGTTCTATAGACTGTGTGAGGTTAAATTTTCTCTCTAAACTTACTCTTGCTCCTGCTTGCCTTTTACCCGCAGGTGGGTTAGATTCGCTGGCTACTGTGCGCGTGGCACCTCAATCTCAGCGGTAACCCGGTGATTCTTGGGCCAAAGCGTTTTTCCTTCACCTTTCCTACCTGTTTAGCAAGCAATAAAAGTTGCAATTCTGCATCTATCACGCTTACAGATTTCCAATAACTCTGCCATTGTTTCTGCTCCACTCTCGCTCCCTTTAGCTCCCAACATATATAACTGAATACTCTTTTCTTACACATTTTTACTCCTAGTTTAAATTTTGTCCCACTTTTCTACATTTCTTTAAATTCTAATCTCTATTTCTGAGCACTCAATACTCACATATCCACCGATTTTTTTCTCACGGGTTCCTCACGTCCGGTCACTTCTTCCTTAATTTGGGGGGTTCACGGATCAGCCTCACGTTCTCCTCTGTACTTCTGGTCCCTTCTCCGGCATTTCTCGGGGTTCAGCGGTCAGTCCCACGTTGCAGGAGCCAATAGTGCCACCATGCAAAGATTTTTTTCTTTCAGAATTAAGAAAAAAAAAATCTGATCTGTCCAAAAATGTGACAAAAAATATTCATAGTGGTGCTATTTATAAAAGGCCCAAACTGAAAATAAGCTAAATGCCCACCAGTGATAGTGGATTAAAAACTGTGTCATAGCCATACGACAGAGTATTACCTAGCAATAAAGAAGAAAGGAGTGCCGACATACCTGGCTGCTCTCAGCCGTCTATGACACTCATTCTAGGAGATCTGTACCCTCTTTTGGGCTCTGTGAGCACTAGGTTTGCCTGTGGTACAAACCCTCATACACAGAAAACAATAATTAAAAAAAAATATTTACTTGCTTTTGTTTTATATGTAAGAGTATTTGCCTGCATGATGTGTATATATGTACCACATATGTGCCTGGTGCCTGCAGAAGCCAGTAGAGACCATCAGACTTCCTGGAATAAGAGATACAGACAGCCGTGAGTGCTGGAACCAAGCCTTCATCCTCTGCATGACCAGCAAACGCTCTTAATGACTGAGCTATCTCTTTAGCACAAATAACTAATGTGTCACTGTATCCTCACAAGGCAGAGAAAGCCTGAGTTTTCATCATCTCGCAAAAGCTCCAGTTCTTTTGTAGAGCTCCCCCTGCCCCACCCTCAGTCAGGACCTGTTCCAAATCTGAGCCCTTCTTAAAGCTCTACATTCAAATACATCAGAGGTTAGAACGTGTACATATGCACTTCACAGGTAATAGGAACATCCTTCTCTAACATTCCCCACCACTTCAACAGAAGGTGACGCATTTGATAGATACGAAATTCAGTGGTTTTATAAATACAGAGTGATTGTTAACAACTCCTAAGGGACAAAAATAAAAGAGAGTAGGCTGGGGAAAATATAGGTCTACCCACATTTTGGCAAGAATTTTGCTTGCTGCTTTCTAAGTGGTGATAATTGCTGTTCAGAATTAATTTGATTTAATAGATAAGAGAATTTCATCTAGCAAAAGAATCTTTTCCTATTAAAAGTTTCCAGCTCTAAATTTTAAGGGCATAATTTTTAGTTTACTTTGAACTTAAAAAACAGAAACTGAAGTAGTAGTCAAGATCCCTAAAGTGGAGAGGGAGGTTTTGGCTTTTTAAAGCCTCTACTTTGTTGCAAGAGGCACGCGGGCCTGCTTTTGGTCCCTGCGGCCGCTTGGCTCCCGCCGCCCGGTGTCTAGCTAGTTTATACCCAAAATAATTACACGGAAACTGTACTCATTTAAATACTGCCTGGCCCATCAGTTCTAGCCTCTTATTTGCTAACTCTCACATATTCATTTAACCCATTTAATAATCTGCATGTCACCACGAGTCATGGCTTACCAGGAAAGATTCAGCGTGTCTGATCTGGGTGCTTCATGGCTGATGGCTCTCTCTAACTCTGTCCCCTTCCCAGTATCCTGTTCTCTTTCCATGTCTATCTAAGTCCTGCCCTATCAAAAGGCCAAGGCAGTTTCTTTTTTAACCAATAAAAGCAACCCAAATACAGAAGGACCCTCCTACACCACTACTTCATTTAATTAATGTTTTATTTTTATAAAGGCTAGTTTTTAGCACAGTGAGTAATTAGTATGAGACAATACACCTTTATCTCCAACTTTGAAATTATTCATTCTATAAATCAATACATAAAACTGGGTATTTTGACATTCATGTATTGAAGCTAGTGACTTATTTTCATTTTTTCCCTTTTGAAATATCAGATTCGCCATCGAATTAATTTCTTAGCAAAAAACATCTAGATTTTTTCCTAGACATAGAAACACATTGAAAATTGAACAAAGTACAATATTCATCTATTTCAAGATCTTAGAGTCAACTATTAGTTGAAAGAGCTGCCAATGCCCACTCCTTCTACTTCCTAACAGTCCAGTTTAGTCTGGCACATCCCCACCTAACATGAGACTATCAGATTCCCTAGCAGCTGGGCATGTCCAGGTGACAAGGTGTCTTAGGTAGGCTTTCTATTGCTGTGAAAAGACACCTTGATCATGGCAACTCTTATAAGGAAAGCATTTAATTAGGGGGCTCACTTACTGTTTCAGAGGTTCAGTCATGGTGGCTAGCATGACTGCATGTGGGCAGAGGTGGTGGCTACATCTTGATCAGAAGATAAGAGAAGTTAGCTGAGACACTGGGTAATATCCTGTGCACAGGAAACCTCGAAGCCCACCCCAACAGTAATACACTTCCTTCAACAAGGTCATACCTATTCCAACAAAGCCACACCTCGTAATAGAGCCATTCCCTGTGAGGCTATGGGGGCCAATTACATCTAGACTTTCATATTCCATTCCCTGGTCCCCATAAGCCTGCAATAATATCATAATGGAAAATGCACTTAGTCTAACTTCAAAAGTTCCCATAGACTATTATAGTCTCAACAATATTTTCAAGTTCAAAGTCTCTTCTGAGATGCATGCAATCTCTTCACTGTAATTGCCTGTAAAAATAAAAATAAAAAAAAACAGATCACATACTTCCAACATATAATGGCACAGGATATACTTAAGCATTCCAAAACGCAGGGAAGGGAGCATAGAGAGGAAATACTAGACTAAAGGAAGACTGAAAACCAGCTGGGCAGACTCCAAACTCAGCATCTCCATGTGTGATGGCAAAATGCTCTTCAGATCTCCAATTCCATTCAGCTTTGTTGACTGCAACCCACTTCTTCCTCTTGGATTGGTTCTACTACCTGTTAGCAGCTCTCCTTGGCAGATATCCCACAACTCTGGAATCTCCAAGATTCCATCTCGGATTCTCCAAGGCCATCCAGGCTTCAACTTCGCAGCTTCGCTCAATGGCCTCTCTACTAGGCCTCCATTCGGGGACACCCTTGACCCATAGTTTGAATCATTTAAGAAAGGAAAGTGTCATGTGAAAGAAGCAAAGAGAATTGGAATGGTGGGCGGGTTGAATTCAGGAAAAAGGTAAAGGTGAGTAAGTATGAGCAGCTCTTACAGAAATTCAGGTTCTTCACCAATAACCTGATGCAAATATGACATTAAGATGAACAGATCAGCATTGTGGGCCAGCTTCCACAAAAATATCTCTTGCCAGGTAGGGGCATGGGGTTTTTGAAATATTGGTAAAGAATATGGAGATGCATGAAAAATAATAAGACAGAAACCATAGAACAGTACCAGAAGGGCATTTCAGTGAATACTAAAATCACCTGCATTTATTTATCCATAGCTTTTATACCCAGTGTAAATGGGGGGAGGAGAATGTAATGAAAAACTTTATTAACATTGATACAAATGACAACTTAATCAGTCAATCGCTCTAACATTCTGAGACATCAAAGCATTAGCATTCTGTTTAAGCTTGAAGCTGCTCTAGATCACGTACCCCGAAGGCTACCCCTCCCCAGGTGGCCTCATAGTTACAAAAGAAGGAGCAGAAGTGCATTTGCATATCCTGACCACCTGTTGGGATGGTGTGGACCTATTAAAATGAGCTATTTTAATGCTAAAAGAATCAAGCAATCACATCCTGAGTTGGAATGTGCCACTAGGCTTGTCAACCATTTGAGCATCCTCTAACTCTGACTGTGGAAATGGGCCCACAGTTTGGGGCCTCCACAGATCAGTGTGAGAAGAGTCAGACTCAGGATCTATGACCCCTGGCCAATGATGAGCAAAGACAAGGCATTCATCACAAGTTGATTTTGTCAGGTTGACCAACACAGGAAGATTACCTAAGTAGTGAGCCACTTCTAAAATCATGGTTTGGGTTTTTGTTTGTTTGTTTGTTTTGTTTTCAAGATGGTTTCTCTGGGTAGTCCTGGATGTCCTGGAACTTGTTCTGTAGACCAGGCTGACCTTGAACTCAGAGATCTGCCTGCTTCAGACTCCCAAGTGTTGGGATTAAAGGCGTGTGCCACCACTGCCCAGTTTATGATCATGTCTTACAATCATAATAAATTTGGTTACAAATGCAATGCATGCTACATAGAAGGTACATTAAAACATCACAGCAGGATATCTGAGAGGGGTTTTGGTGAGAGTCCAGTGATGATGGTGTGCCAGAGGCTTTGAATCAGACCAGTGACTCATTGCAAAGAACATTTTGCGGGTAGGGCTGTTTTGGCAGAAGGGTAGACTGTGTGAAACTGTAGCTCCAGATGCTGCTAGGATGGATGAAGAGGTGTTGGAAAGACAGAGGAGCAAAGTGGCTTTTTTGATTGCTTTTCTTTTTTTTTTGGCATGTATGGGGGGGGAGATTGAAGCTGGATGCTACTGGGGAGAGGGGAGGAACTGGAAAGTGGGCAGGATTGAGGACTATGATGTGAAATTCCCAAAGAATCAATAAAGAGTTATGTGATATATATAGAAAAATATCATCTTGAGAAGGCAAATGTGAACATAAAAAAGCACAATATTTTTAAAGTTTTGAAATGTAAGTAATACATACATACATATATACATATACATAATATATATATATTATGTATATATATATATATATATATATATCTCAACACCGTGGGTTAAAATCAGAGCTTCATGCATGCTAGCAAGCAGTTTACCACAGGACCACACTTCATACTTACAATATGTCTATTGTGAAATTGTTCACATATGGTGTACATTGTGATATAAATGGCCTTTCATTTAGAACAACACTCTATTAAGAAGATAATTCCAGGCCGGGTATGGTGGCACACGCCTTTAATCCCAGCACTTGCGAGGCAGAAGCAGGTAAATCTCTGTGAGTTCCAGGGTAGCCTGGTCTACAAAGTGAGCTCCAAGATAGCCAGGGCTGTCACACAGAGAAACCCTGTCTACAAAAGAGAAAAAGAACAAACAAACAAAAAAAAAGAAATTAATTTCACAATTATAATTTCTTTGCTTTAGTATATTTTATATACTAAAATATTTATATTTAGTATATATAACAAAGCTGATACTGTGTTATCAGAGGAGTCTTTCCTCATTTATTCTTTTTAGGTACTTGTCAGATGCCATGGTAGCATGGCGTCCATGAAGCATGGACCAGCCCATCAGGCCTAGGAATAGCAAGAAAGCCAATATGATTGGAGGAGAGATAACAAGAAAGAGAAGGAATGAAGTTAGGAAGATAGAAATGTGTTTGATAACATCAGGCTGTATAAACTGGGCAAGAGTTTGGATAAAATAGAAATAAAATATATGTACACTACAGAAAACAAAAATCTCTGTGGTTGGTAATCACAATCTAAAGGCGATTCTAGGATGTAAGGGTGTCCCGTGTGAGGCTAGAGCACATCAAGCCACTGTGGTTGATCTTACAAGCTGCAACACGAGTCACACAGCACCAGAGGAAAGCCTAGAATAGAAAATTGGAGAGCAAAGTAGATATAAGTGAAGGAGAGGAAAGTGCAACAGCAGGGGACAATGTTATGTTAAAAAGGATCTCGCTGGTGTCCTCAGGGTGGTCATAAGGTCCACCATCAAAACTGTGCTGAAGCTAAATGAGAAGGCTAGAGGGATGGATCTAATAAAGACTCAAGTGACAAACTGAACCAATAAATACAAAGGCTAGTTATGAAAACAATAAATCATCAAATATCTATCCAGTAAAGTAAGAAAATAAGAGAGAAGATACAAATCACTAATGTCATAAAGGAAAGGGAGGCCATCACTACAGATGTTGGCAACATTAGAAGGATAACGAATGGCCTGCATGAGCAACTCTGTGACCACACGTTGGATAGCCTAAATGAAATGAATTAGTTTCTTGGAAGACACCTAGAACCAGTTAGGAGTCTGGGTCTGGAGGATTACAAGCTTGCGAATAGTCTGGGCTACATTTTGTGAGCATGTCCCCCTAATAGACAATGAACAAGTAAAACTTACAGTTGACATCGTAAGTTGAAAGTTTCTTGCACCGGTCAGGAACAAAGAAAGAATGTCCCCTCACACTACCATATTTCCACATTTAAGTTCTAGCTGATAAAACAAAACAAGAAAAAGAAATAAAGTATAGAGATTGAAAAAGAGGAAATAAAATTGCCTTTGCTTGCAATAATAATCTATTGAAAATCTAAAAAAAAAAAATCAAAGCAAACCAAAAAACTCAAAACCTTTTGAGCTGACAAATGATAGGATTCAATGTTATATACAGGAGGTAATTGCTTTCCTATATACCAATAATGAACAAGTGAAACTTGGAGCTAAAACCACATCACTAGTGTAGCATCTCCTACACAAGTGGGTTCAAATTAGCAAAGTGTGTAAGGTCTCTATGAGCATGACTACAAATTGCTGGAAGACCCCATGAAAGACATACATGAATTGATTCACTTCACATTCATGGCAACGAAGAGCACAATGCTGTGATGTCAGCTTTTCCCAACTTCATCTACAGATTCAGCATCATCTCAAATTCAGCACATCATTGTATGAAGACAGAATGATCTTAAACTTTAGATGGGAAGGCAAAGACAGAGTCATAAATTCAATATTAGAGGAGAAGAATAAGTGAGGAGGCAACTACTCAACTTCAAGATTTACTATAAATCTGCACCAACCAAGACGGTTTGGTTACTGTGGCTTTCATGCCCCTTCCTCACATATACGTTGATGCAACAATGTTAGGAGATGGGACCTTCTGAGAGGTGGGAAGCCCTTGTGAATGGACTTGTGTCAGTTTTGTGGGGGAAGAGTTAGAGTTATTTTAGTAGTTTGAATTAGAATGACCTCCATAGGCTTATATGTTTGGATAATTAGCCTTCAGTTGCTGGAACTGTCTGGGAAGGATTGGGGGTGTGACCTTGTTGGAGAAAGCATGTCATGGATCTGAACTTTGAGGCTTCGAGGCTTCAAAAGCCTCCCACCATCCCACTGTACTCTCTCTGCCCCCTGCTGTGAATTGCCACCTGTCAGCTGCTGCTCTAACATCTACCACCATCCCCCATGCCTTCACATGGACTCTAACCCTCTGGAAACATAAGCCCATTGAAACTCTTTCTTTTATAAGTTGTCTTGGTGAGGGTGTTTTATGACTGCAATGGAAAAGTAACTATGATAGTTATCAAGAGAGATGAATTGAAGTTGTAGGGGCATATGAGTATGTTAAAAGCATATCACAAAACCAGGCCCAAGAACTTATTGGGCACACCAGATGACGGAAAGTGTGTTGCACTCTCATCTGGATACCATAAAGTAATGGGTACATACCACTGTGATGGCTGGTACTTGGGGTGTGCATCCAGAACCAACAGCCATGGGACTCAGGACCATCTGCCCCTGGGGCTTCAGTTTGGCTCCCCTGCTGCTAATGGGTCTATGGAATACCAGTTGCTGTTCTATCCATCTGGATGCAAACCTAGCATGTCCTGCTCCTGGACCCACATGCTGCCTTTTACTTCAGGGCTAGACTCAGCTCTGCAGCTTTGCTCTAACAGCTGACTCTCCAACAGTCCCTACAGCACCTTAGGCCCTGGAGTGGGGCTTGGGTTCCTTATCTTATCAAAACAAACTCGACTTGCATATTTATCAACCCACTGCCAGAATCTTCTGAACTCTGCCTTACCCTATCTTATACTCATTCTGGAGAACACACATATGCATAGATAGATAGACATAGGTGTTCATTATGCAATGTGTGGTGTGAGAGTTGATATTAGTAGTCAAGATTAGAATAAAAGAACCTACACTTGCCTTGGTCAGATTACCAAGGTAGGAAGGATTATTTGACAAATAGCTGCCCCTGATATCACCACAGCTTGCGAGTTCTTTGTTATTTGATAAGTTCTTGCATTTTGGAAGGACAGAAAGCTGTTGCAGGTCCCAGGTTTCTGACACAGTGCCTTCAAGACAACATTCAGTAAGGTTGTTCTTTTCTGTTCTGTAATGAGAAAATATTGAGTCTTGAGAGAATATTGTATGTTAGGACTTGAATATGAAACATCCCCACAGACTCATGTTTTGAACATTTCACCCCCACCTGGTGATGGTTTTTAAATGACCATGGCATATTTAGTTGGTAGGGGCCTACCTTGGGGAAATAGGTCACATGGGATAAGCCTTTGAGGTTATATTCAGGCTCCTAGCTGCAGCTTCTCTGTGCTTCCTGGTCCAGTGCTGGTGAACAAGACTCTTCACAATGATCCCACACACCACAACGGAGCCTCTCTGCTGTGATGGAATGAAATCCCTCCAAAACCATGAAATCTTTGTGTAAGTTTTCTTCTCTGTCAGTTCTTTAGTCACAGTAACACAAAATTAACTGTCTTAGTCAAGGTTTCTATTGGTGGGAAGAGACACTGTTATCACAACTCATAAAGAAAACATTTAATTGTGGGGGATCACTCACAGTTTCAGAGGTGTGGTCCCTTATCATCATGGCAGGGAGTACGGCAGCGTGTGGGCATACATGGTGCTGGAGTAGCTGAGAGTCCTACATCTTGTAGGCCACAGGAAGTCAACTGAGACTGTGGGCACTATCCTGAGCATGGGCAACCTCAAAGCCTGCTTGCACAGTGACACACTTCCTCCAACAAAGCCACACCTCTTAATAGTGCCACTCCCTGTGAGATTATGGGGGCCAATTACATTCAAATTGCCATACCAACAGACCCCAGATTATTTAAGCATGCCGTAAGTAATGATGTGTCTTTACAAAAGAGAAGAAACAGAGAAAAGTGTAACACAAAGGGCCTGCTTGGCAGGGTTTCTGTCCTGCCCTGTTCCCGCAGCCGTTTAGCCCCAAAGAAAATCACACAGAGGTGTCCAGAAAATTATAAACTGATTGGCCCATTATCTCAGGCTAAGTATTAGTTCTTATAAGTTATATTAACCCATTATTCTTATATATGTTAGCTACATGGCTCAGTACCTTTTTCAGCGGGGCAGGTCACATCCGGCTTCTTCGGTGGTCTGGGCAGGAGTGGGAAAGAACTTCCTTCTTCCCAGAATACTCCTGTTCTTATTGCCCCACCTCTACTTCCTGTCTGGTTTTCCCTACTATACTTCCTGCCTGGCTAATGGCCAATCAGAGTTTATTTAAATCATGATTGACAGAATACAGACAATTCTCCCGCACCAGAAAAGGATCATGGTTAATGATTAATGATTAATGCCACCATAAGCTAAGGACCAGAAGATGAGCAAGGTGAAGAAGGAATCTCCACTGAACCTCCAAGAGTTGCTAGTAGAGTGGGGCCCCTGGCCTGTGTGGAAACCTAACTTTCCAGTTGGGCTGGTTCCTTCACTTAGGCTGGGAAGACCCCTAGGGCCTGTTAATGAGATGGGAGTGATAATTAGTCCTTGAAATATATACTCTATTTTTCCTTCCCAGAATCCCCACCGTTAGTGTAGAACTACTTGTACCTCACCCATGAAGAATTGTAAGTCTGCCTGCTTTTCTGAATTATTTAGAACTGTGTAGCTTTTCCTTTTCTTCTATCTCTTTTCTTAGTGTTATTTCTCTAAGACTGTGGGCTTTCTCCCTGACACTAGGAGCTTCCTTTCTCTTCCTCTAAGTCCTCCCTCTCCACCACTTTCCTCTGTTGTCTACCATATCTGATCTCCTGCTTAATGGCATGGCTTTTCCCTCTCTCTCCCCTGTTCTCCTCCAGTAGCTCCTGAGGTCTTCTTTTTAACTAAGAAATTGTCCTTGAGTTTCCACTTGAGCCCAATCTCAAGTTCTGTTATTGATGTGACTAGGAACTTTATGAGGGGACCTTAAAGTTCCCTTGGCAGCGTGTCACTGCCAAGGCTTCGCTTTCATTTCAGACTTCCATCTTGCAAGATGGTAAGAGAATAAATTTCTGTTGTTTAGGACACAAGTTCAAGATTTGTCATGGCAGCCCCAGTAACTAAGACCTCTGTCATTCTCCAGGATTGTTTGAAGATATTGTTATCCATCATTGTGTAATAGGAGACCTGTTCTATGTTAGAGGCTAATAGAGTAGCTCTAGGCTCCTTGAATAATTTGTACCGATTGGATTCTTTCCAGTAGCAGATGCCAAAATCCCTTAAACTCTGATACAAATGAACATAAAATTAGATGAGATGATTCTTTAAGAATACTATCTTAGGTAGTTAGTCATGAATCCTTTTAGGATAGTCCTAATTAAGTCTTTTATTTTGTGGCCATTGTAGCATTATATGCAGCTTTTGGAAGCAATGGAAAGATCTCATTAGTCTTTTACCTGGTTTTCTCCAAAACTAGCAGCTTCAGATCTAGATGTGCAAGAAGGCAGACTGACAGACATCAGTTGGATAGGTCACATCAGCAGCAGGGGATTGAGCAGAGCTGAAGCCACCAGAACAGACTGCCCTGAGTTCCCTCCTTCCAGTTAGTCCTGGATACACAGACTGGGTATCAGCCACCACAGTGCTAGTTAGACCTGCAGTGTCCTGGATACACAGACTGGGTATCAGCCACCACAGTGCTAGTTAGACCTGCTGTGTTTTACAAACCTAGCACAATTCTATAGCCAGGATATTAGCATGGACACAATCCCCTGATCCCCTGATCTCAGCTTTTCCAGTAGCCATCTCTCTGTGTGATTTTTGTCCTCTGTCATTGGATCACATGTTGGTTCCTGAATCCATCACCACAGGGAAGAGACAGAATTACATGAGCACCAAAAAGAAACCTCTCAAGTCCTTTTAAAACCACATCCTCTTCTTACTTTGGAGATAACAAATGGGCAAATGGTAAGGAAATTCCATTGGAAAAAAAGAATCCATCTCAAGGTTCCATTTGGGCAATAGCAGAAGTGACAAAGTTGCAGCAATATACAGCAGACTTCTAGTTGCCAGGGAGTGCGTTTTCTCTTGAAAATGAGATATATTAAAACATCTCAGGGTTCATACACAGCTCGAAATTGTCCTGTACTGTGCTGATGAGTTCAATAGACACAGGGGTGGGGGAGCTGCGGTGTGCCTGACATTATTTTGATGCTGAAAATATTCAACTGCTGTGTCAGAAGTCCTCGGTGATAGCAGGCAAGCAGTTCTAAAACGAAATTGCATCATAAGTTCCTGGTGAAAATGAGAGGCTCCTCTAAAGTTGTTAAAGGGCCACCCCCCCTCTAGGGACACGGAGAGGATTGGTACAGGAGCTAAGCGTTTGGCAGGGTGGAGCTAAATTACAGGCGCAGGGAGTAAATGTGTAGCCTCTGATGTCCTGGACAGGGTCAGTGGATGAGCACCAGTGGGTGTGTCCTGGGGACAGAGATGTGACACTTTCGGCCGACTGCTGGAGGTAGCTAGATGCTGTGACTCAGGGTAGGACATGTGGAAGGTAATGCAGACCACACTGACAATAACAAACCTGCTAGAATGACCCTCCGGAGTCCCGAGGATGGGGAAGGTAAGATCATGCAAATGAGCAGGATGGCTGGCCAAACTGATAAGCGTGCACCTCTGTGTGTGCACACGAACAAGGGGAAGGCCCTCTTTCAGCAACTTCTGGGAACACGGGCACTCCTAAGGCGAGTTCCATCTCTAAACTAAAAGCTATATTACAAACAGTAAGAGAAATGTCATTATTCTAATTTACAGATACAACATGGCCTTGGACAGACCAAGCAATTTGCTTCAAGTTACTTGGCTAGTAACGGATAGAACCAGGATCCAAATTCCTCTTTCTAATTCCAAATACAGCCCTGTCACCTCAAGTCTGTCATCATTACCATATGATGGGGCATATGGTAGCCTGGAGGAATGGTAGAAAAAAGGCATTTGGGAGGATGAGTGGGCCTTGGAATCTACAGAACCTGAAGGGTAAATTTCCCCCTGCTGTTTTATTTATTTATTTTATTATTATTATTATTTTTCCAGTAAAGTGAGCAATTTCTTTGACTTTGGCTTCATGAATAGAAATGGAAAATTTGACTATTGAATGGAACATTACAAAATACCTTACCAGACCTTCTCTGGGTAAATAAATTACACTTTAAAATACAAACTAAGCCTCAAAGAAACCACAGCAGTTCTACAGAAAATATTTCAAAAAATATATATAGAAAAAATAACAAAGGATTCATAACTAAGCTTTCATATTCAATTAGGGTACGGTCAGAATAGCTCAGATGTGGTACCTGGTTGGTCTCCATGTAACAAACCTCTACCATACAGCTCCACCACCAAAATAAGCCGCACTGCCGTGAGAGAATGGAATCCTTTTGAAATGGTGGGTCAATATGAATCAATCTTTTCCTCCATACATTTTTTTCCTGTCAGGTATTTTGTTCACAGTGACAGAAAAAAAAAAAAGAGAAACCAACAGCGTGGAAGGAGAGAATCAGAAGAAGCATTGAGGAACATAGATGTGAATTCTCTCACCGTGGGAGTGGAGGCAATGAAGACACTGCAATAGAATTAGCATAGAATTTGTAAAGCGGTTTAAAAAGCAACTAGAGAAGCAGGATGATGGTGTGATTCCGGTTCTATTTAGGTCATAGATTTGCACTGAGGTGAGATATACCACTCATGAAATTATGCCAGCGTTTGAAAGTCAATGCAGCTATCCAGGATTCCAGTATTTCCATCTAATTTCTTGGGACAGATGATCATTGTACTAATGACAAAAGGCTCCACAAAGTTCAGAGTAGGGATTGCCCAGTGGAAAATGTACAGAAGGAGCCCAGCAATGTTGTCGGTAAGTTCTGCTTTGTTTCATTTTATCTCTCTTTCGTTACTTGTGTCTTTCTTAGCCCTGTTGTGAACACATGGGATTTTGGCCCCGACCTTGTTGTCAATCTGCCGGCAATGGCTGAGTAATTCACTGGAGAACAATGTTAATGGCTGTCTAACAATTAGGTGCTATTTTGTTACACATATTCCTACTATCTTGCCTCTCAGAGCAAACAGCACATTGCAATTAAATGTAACTAGAGAAGTTAATGTTTAATAAAAACAGCACAGTCAGCCTGAGTCCTTTTGTGCTTAAAGGGTTCCCACACTGCATCTTCAGCAATGAAGTCACATACCTAAGCAATTATGTCTTAGAATAACACAACTTTATTCAATATTTGTTCAGTTGTGTTTTCTGTAAAGCTTTTCTAGCCAATTTTTTGTTTGAATGTGGACAGAAGTGTTTTTGCTGACTTGAGGCTTATCTAATTGCATTTACTCAGAGTTACATGAATGTCAAAGGTGCAGTCACATTTTCCTATTTGCTCCATGGCAAAGAAAATACTTACGGCATCCACTTGAAAAATCTGACAAACATAAGTTTAAAATATTTTTAGATGTATTTTGTTGGGAGCTGTTGGGGACTGTGGACCCCCAGACCCTGATTTTCTTGTAAACAGCTTTGTTTTTCACTGCTCTGAGTAGCCTGCAGCTGCTCTGAGCAGGAGACCCTGATGGTGGAGTGGGCTCTGATGAGGCCTGCAGCTGAAAGATCCCGAGAGCTGGGGAGTGGCCAGAGCCCTATATAAGCTGCCCCTCAGCACAAATAAAGTGAGTACTGTATCAAGAGTGTCTGTGTCTCTGTGTTTGTCTGTATGTTTTTAAGTCTCTCAGCCTGGTTCCCAGCTCACGTACTGACCTGTAGTGGCATGGGGCTACAGTCGTAGTACCGTATAGCATATAGGACCAGACCTTTTCGGCTTTTTACAAGTGGAGGCCCTCAGCGAGATCAGGAACTATGGAGCCCTGAGAGATTGCCCATAATTATAGAGAAAAGGGGCATTCTTGGCATTCTTGCCTCAAGAATGTCCTTGTAGCCATGTCTGTCTCTTCTATCTCTGTCTTTGTTTGTATGTTTTTAAATTTTCAGCCGAGTTCCCATAGCGTGTAGTGAGTAGAGCACAGGAACGGAACCGGTGCTGTTTTAGAAGCGGAGGCCCTCAGGGAGATTGCCCCCTGGAATGGTGAGGGTGGATTAAAGGTGGGTATGTGTGTTATGTGTGTTTGAGTAAGTCTTTAAAGAGACAGAGTATAGACAGGCAGATTATAAGCCACAGAAGGATGGAATGTGTACAGATGTATGTTATTGTGTTGTCTCTTGTGTTTTTGACTGGAGAAAGACATTTGATTCTGGGAACTGCTAAGAAAGGTATTTTGACTTTAAAATATGGTTCTAAGGATTTGATGCTTTGGAAAAGAGGTTCTGCTTTTGTTTCCACAGAGGATGAGAACCTCTAGATTCATTCCAGTATAACATGGTTTGATACACCTAGACCCCCTGAAGGTCGCCGTGAAAAGCCCCTAAAGATGTTTCACCCAACTAACTGCAGGAACTAGTTTAAGAGAGAGAGCTATGCCCAAATTCCCAAAAATTTTTCACTAGAGGTTGTGGGCCCAACGAATGGCTTGCAGGTGGCGGGGCGACCCCTCTGTCCAGAGTGCAAGCCCACTTCCCTGAGCTGCCCAGACACTGCTGGGCTACCCGGGGAGATGGCGACGGTGACTTTGGTGCCAGAGCAAGTGCTGCTCGGGCCAGAAGACAGCTGTGAGGGCTCACAGAGAGGCCCAGAAGATGGCAGTGGTGTCTGGCTTTGTGCACCCAAGCAGCACAAGTGGCGAGCTTTCCTGTAGGACCCAAGGAGCCTGCACAGCTGCCACCCAGAGAAGGTCCCCAAGCACGCCAGCCATTCCAGCTCCCAACTGCCAGTACTGGAGGCCTGAGTGGTGAGCATGTCTCCCAGCAGCGGTGGGCGGCGTGTCCCTCCTGCCCTGTAGGTGCCTGGTCTGGTGGAGATCACTGTGGCTGTAGTGGCCACTCCAGAATTGCCATCAGCCAGACGGCTGCTGTGACTATCTTGTAGCTGGCAGGAGCCCCGGGGAGAGTTCTCTTTTCCTCATGAAGGACAGGATGCCTTGGAATGAGTTCACCCCAAGGGAGGCAGAGGCAGGAGGATCAATTAAGGAGGCTATCTGGTAGTTTGTTTTATTTATGGTTTATGGACAGAGAGCATTGTTCATTATGGTGATGGGGACTGTGATCACTTTACAAGAATGTTGGCAAGGATTCTCAGGAGTTTCATTTCTGGAATCCAGCCCAATATGGTATAGTGTCTATATAATTTTTGCCAGAGCATTTTTTAGTTTGACCTAACAGTCAGAGCGTGCGGTTGGCTTCTCCCTTTCCTTTCAGTTATATTTGTGCCACGCCCATGCCAGTCCAAACCCTTGGTCTAATTAAATAGAAAAGAGGGAGATGTTGGGAGCTGGTGGACCCCCAGACCCCGAATTTCTGGTAAACAGCTTGTTTTACTCTGCTCTGAGCAGCCTGCAGATGCTCTGAGCTCAAGACCCTGATGGCAGAGTGGGCTCTGATGAAGGCTGCGGCTGAAAGATCCCAAGAGCTGGGGCGTGGGCCAGAGCACTACATAAGCTGCCCCTGAGCACAAAGTTGGCATTCTCGTATCAAGGATGACCCGTGTCTGTGTCTCTCTCTGTCTGTCTCTGTGCATGTGTTTTTAAGTCTCCAGGCCCAGTTCCTGTCTCTCATACTGACCTGCAGTGGCACAGGCGTTGCAGGACCATTCGGATTTTTACAGTATTTACTTTATTTTAGACATATATACTTTGCATGTTTCTGTGTGCATAACATGCATGCCTGGTACCCTCAGAGGTTAAAAGAGGGAGTCCAAGTCCCTGGACTTGGAGTTAGGGATGGTTATGAACCACCATGTGGGTGTTGGGAACTGGGCCCAGGTCCTCTGCAACAGCAACAAATGTTCTAACTGTTAAGCCATCTCTCCAACCCCTGACAAATATAAATTTTAAAATACCTTACAGACCACGAGCACATTATACATATAAAAGTGCCAGTGTATATGTATACATGCACGTGTGTTCATCTGTATCTCTGCGGGCACACATATGTGGGTCTGTGTCTCAGTTCTGTGTGTCTTATTTGATCCCTCATTTTTGCATCTGTTCTCAGTGTTAAAAACAACATTACCATATACACCTTTTACAAAACATTATAAGATTATGACATTAAGTCAGAAAGTTTTCTAGGGAGAAATATGTTATGAGACAGAATTACAAAGTAATTTTGTGGGATCCATTAATAATCTTAATAATTGTGATATACATCTACATTTCATTTCAAGGGCAGGGGTTTTGCTTTGTAGTCACTACTTGAATACCTTTTCAAGATATAGGTCATCTTATACACTCTCACCTAATTTTACTCATAACTTAGACAAAAATGCTAAAGTTTTCACACACTAAAAGATACTCTTGAAGCAGAATGGAAACGATATCATTTAAACAAGCAAACTTTTAGAGCACTTAGAATTCTCTTTTATGCTAATAGAAAAGTGAGAATGGACTGAAAACTTAAGTGTGCTTTTTATGCAAAGGAAATGATTTTATTCTATTTTATATATACATCATAGCAAATTAAACCACTTAGTTTGCGGACTTATCAAAATTCAGTGGTGTGAAAAGCATCAAGGTTCTAACCTCTTTATAATTATTGTGTTCTCATGAGCAAGGACAAAGCTCGAAATCCTGAGTGCACCTTGTTATAAAAATTCTGAATCATAGTTTTCAACTACACCTGAGTTTTATATTTTACCCAGTATGGCTATAAAGCTTGCCACTTTTACTCTGTATTTCTCATTAATCTGTTACGCCTCTCTACTTTTTGTTTGTTTGTTTGTTTTAAAGCACAGTGAGTTTCTGGCCATCTCTCACAGTTGTGTTTATAATTCATTGAAACATATTTTTATATTTTAAAGTAATCCTACTCCTATCCCCATCCAGCTCTCCTCACCGCTCAATAAGCCTTATTCTCTGTGGTGATGTTATTGACTATTATCTTAAAAATATGTCAGAATTTAACAAATGTCTGTTATGTCAAGATGCTGTGGGTTCTTTCATCTGGGTAGGTCCATTGGCACCGTCTAGAGTCAGTTTGGAGATTCACTTAGCTCCGAGCACAGCTAGGGTTGTGTTAGCTTTCTGTCAGTGGACAGAATTTGTGAGATTATCAACTCAAAGGAAGAGGGATTTCTTTTAGCTCAGCTTTTCAGATGTTTGTATCCATGTTGCTGAACTGTTACTTTTGGACCTGTGGACTTCATGGCAGGAGCTGGGCAGTAGGATTGCTTTAAAATATAAAAATATGCTTGTATTGAATTCTAAACTCAGACCCCATGCAGGAGAATACTCATTTCACATTGGCAGAGGGGCAAATGAGAGAAAGGAAGTGGTCGGGTTCCCAAGGTCCCAATCAGGAATCTACCCTTAGTAATCTTACATCCTCACTGAGAGCTTACTTCTAATAGGTAGGTCCCAACATCTTCCAACAGTATCACAGACTGCCAACCGAGACTTTAACACTTGTTTCTGGGGCCACCAACCCAAACCATAGCTCCAGCATGGGTGATTAGCACCGTCCCCTCCCACGTGGTAGTTTCTCATCATTTAGCATCCTGGTTTGAGTTACTTTACATGACGACTGGAATCCTTGGTGGCCATATTTATATGTAATCTATTCTAAATACAGAAGAGTGATTACAAATGGACTATTCCAGTTAACTAAGAAATATAAAAAATATAATTTTTATATTTCATAATATGATGGAATCTTTATAATTACAGATTGTAGTTTTGCCTCAAAACCCACACCCATTAAATAGAAGATGAATCTTCTTCTCCTCCTTCTCTTCCTTCTCCTTCTTTTTTTTCTGAGACAGAATCTCTCTATGTCCTGGCTGTCCTGGAGCTCACTATGTAAACCAGACTGGTCTTGAACTCACAAACACCTCACTGTCTTTGCCTCTCAAGTAAGTGCTGGGATTAAAGGTATGTGGCACCATGCCTGATCCATAAGTACTCTTCTTTGGCAAGAATCTGGGAGGGGCTAGGAATTTGCTCGCGTGGTTTGCAGCTTGGTCCTGTGAGGTCCTAGCAATTCAACTCGGGCATAGTTTTCTTCTACTCTTTCTTTTCCTTCTCTGTATTTATAGGATTAAATGAATGGGCAGATGTAAAGATCTTAGACCTGTGTTGGCACGTAGTAAGTACACACACAACATTAGCTTTAGAACTTAAGTGATCATCACCCATCATAACACACAGTAACACCAGGTTGGTTAGTACCTCCCAGAGCTGTAAAGTGTCTGGCATTTTCTTTAATTGGTGCTCATTAAACCTGAATACTTCCCCTGCCTCCCTAACCCTGACAAATAAAACACAGGAAGTTAGTCTGACCTTTCCACAAAACAGGCTAAGTCAGAACCATTCTAAAGGAGTGATTTATTCACTTAAAAACAAAAACTCATAACCTGTCCTAAGTAAGAAATAAATAGTGTACATTATAACACAAGACATATCCACAGACACACAGATTCTCACAGAGTGCAGGCTGCACGTGTTTGGGAATGGTTGCGCTCTATTTTATTCAACAAATCAAAATAAAACAATGTTGGTTGTGACTCAGTATTCTTAACGTTATTGTTGACCAGAAGGATTTTGAGCTATATCTTATTGTGCGTTGGGAATAGGAGATCAAACAGACTTTAGGAACTAACACTGCTTCAGGAGTGGAGTTGTAAGAATGTGGCAAATATAGTTTCCTTACTGGTCTGTTCAATTATAGAGGAAAAAGCTCATTCCCAAACAGGAAATTCCTGCTCAAGAGGCTTCCTAAATTCCTTCAGTGGGATACAGGAACTAGAGGGATGACATATATACATGGTCACAGCTTTGTGATACGGTAAAAGCTAAATGCTTTCTTGTCTGTGGCTGAGCCGAATCAAATGGAAGTACACACATTACTTTTTAAGCCAGTGATTCAGAACTAATTTTTAACTCTTGGTTCATTGATTCATTAAAGTAACATACAGATTTCTACTTTGACTAACCATGAGAACATGTATCTTAAGAAAGTGGTGGTTTGAATGAGAATGCCACCCCTCCCCCATGGGCTCACATATTTGAAAGCTTAGTCACCAGTTAGTGGAACTGTTTGGGAAGAATTAGGAGGTGTGGCTTTGTTGGAGAAGGTGTGTCAGTAGGGGTGGGCTTTGAGGTTTCAAAAGCCCTTGCCAGGCCCAGCAATGTCTCTTGTTCTCTACCTGGTGCCTGAAGAGCAGGACATAAAGTTCTCTGCTACTGCCCAGCTCCATGCCTGTCTGCTTCCCTCTGCGATGATCATGGACTGTAAGAAAGTCCACAGTTATATGCTTTCTTTTACAAGAGTTGCCTTGTTCATGGTATTTCTTCACAGCAATAGAACAGCAACTCAAAAACGTATTGGGCAGTTAGAAGGTGCTCAGCTGTTTCCTGTTTCTTTCCCTTTCCTGGGTCATAAGCATCAGAATTCAAAACTCTTTTTTAGGTTGCATGTCTTATATTTTTTGAAGGAAAGCTGAAATATGATAACATAATTGCCATAGTCAAACCCTGCTACTTCATTGCAGTTTAATTTTTGCTGCCATAAATTATCCAACCATGAAAATTTCCCAAGAAATAATAGTTAATAGTTGCTAATTATTCAGATATGGATTTGAAGCCTGGAATAATATTCTACTTTCAGATTGTGTATACTAAAATTTATGTTAATTTCCCAGTGACCCATACAATCTTACAAAAGATAAAGTTCTAACAAAACAGGAAAAACATTTGTCACATTGCTAATAATTTGAAAAAAGAAATTGGCTCGCAAACAATACTCTTTTTCTTGGATAGACCATTCAGGGCTGCAGAATTCGCTATGATGCTCCTGCCTATAGGATTTTTATGATCAGTTACCTAGTTTCTAGCAGTCAAGTGAAGATTCTGTATGGTCCTAGTCTGATGCAAGTCTAGGAGGGGGCTGGTCATTTCAAAGGTTGGGATTCTGTACGTGTGACTTAAGGGCGGAGGCGCTGACACATCTTCCCTCCTCCCGGGGAGTCACTCAGTCCCTGGCTGAGGACAGGGCAGGCAGCTCCCACGTGGCAAGTACAGATTGAGCAACGCGGGGCTGGAGTCGCAGACGCGACCCGGGAGCGTGGAGGCGCCGGCTCGGTCCTCCACCGCCAGAGGGCGTGCGCGGCTGCGCGGCGGCGGGACCCATTGGCGGCGGCGGGCAGCGTGGGAGGAGGCCTGGGGCGAGCTGGCTTCCTCCTAGGCGCGGGCGTGCGCGAGGCTAGGCGGGACGAGCCCGAGGGAGCCGAGGCGCGAGCGGGAGGCGGCGGCGGCGGCGGCGGAGGAGGAGGCTCCCGTCGGCCTCCGGCAGGACTGGCGGCGGCGCGGCCGCTGGCGGGTGAGGCTCGGGCCGGAGGCGGGCTTGGGCGCGGCTGGGCGCGGAGGCAGGAGAGGAGCCCCAAGCTGGCTGCCTGGCATCCCGATGCGGGTCCCGGCTGCTGCTGCAGCGGGGCCGGGCCGTGCGAGCATCGCGGCCCGCACAGCCAGCGGGGTCTGCACCTGGCTCCGGGTCGCGGTGGTCCCCGGGCTCGAGCTGCACGCACCTGGAAGCCGGGTGTGCCCCTGGCGGTCGGAATCCCGCAGGCTGAGCGTTCCCGGAGAACGGGATGGGATGGGACTTGCAATGCTGGACTTGAACTCCGTGCAGGGCCGTCTTGACTCCCTTGTAAAGTTTAAAGTCTCTGCCCAGCTGGAGCCACTTGCAAAGCCACTTTCTCCTTTTGCAAGCTAGCCCGTTGGTGTTTTATGTCTTTGATGAGCGCTGTTTGTATTATCTCATTTTTTTTCCTGTTGTGTTCATAGCTGTAGTACACATGATAGTCAGTGCCACTATACCTAAATAACGAGTGACAGTTGGACTGTTTGAGATTGATGTGTCCAGCTGTTACTTGGTGGAAGTCGTCAGCCTCAACCTACAATCACTTCCTATAATACAGAACTGATAGAACTTTTGCCTTGCTTCTTTTTAGGCAGAAATACATAGATACAAAGTCAGTACTTTGTGTCTTTACTATCGCAGTTACCCGGTATTTTCACGCGCACATTTATTTTTCACAACTCCTCACAGGGACCTATTACTACTCACATGCTACGTATTAAAATAAGAGTTTCGTGAGATAGTAAGTAAAATTGGATGATAATGGTAGATTCCGGGCCTGTGAGATTCATTCAGGACCAGGATAGAGTGTTAGATTTTCCAAGACTTTGGAGACATTGTTGCTCATACAGCGCCTTAGGGAGTACAGAGAGATCTCCATTTAATGCAGAAAATACAGTTAATAATTTTCCCGTTGCCAGTAAACAGGAAAGTGGCGGAATGGGTAAGTTAGCGTTCCTTATGCTGCTGTACTTCTGTTTCTGGAGGTTGCTAGTCTGGTGATTTCTCTGGCAGTTTACTAGGTTTTGTTTTCAGCTTTATGTGAATGATTAGGGTTATTTCACAGATTCTTAAAACGTGTTCTCTATTAGAAACGACCATTCTTCGTAGGAAGAAGTAACATAAAAGGGCAAGATAAAAATTCCTCCAGTCAGTGAATTTCTCTGTCTGCATGGTTGTGGAGATGAAAAGCTACAAAGAAAGGGATTATGTAAACCCGAGTGATAGCCACAAACTCTCAGTGTCACGCTCTCTCTTTTGTCTCCCCCTGCCCCATTGGTACCCACCCAGTTGAGCATCTTGTGTGTTCGTTAGATTGATGCAGGAGCATCCGTACTTAGCAGTGAGTTCCTGGTGGTTTTCATCACTTCTCCACCAGGCTTGTTAAGATAGTGCTGTGGGATCAGCTGTGCTGTCTAATGGCACCTGCAATTAGTGGTCTCGGAATGAGTTTTGAAGGGCATTGGACAATAAAAACTAGGAGCTTGTAAAATTGTTTTAGCCGATGCATTTTCTTTTCCTCTGTGGCTTCTTTCTGTGCTGTGCCAATGGCTGCTGACTGTGCTCGGGCAGGCAGTTCGAGCCCTTCTCAGAAGTGGTTTGGCTGCTGATGCCTGTCAGCCTTGGTGTGTTTCAGTTTTCCATTTGAGCTCAAGTGTAAAGGAAGTGTCTGTGTAGGGGAATCCTGAAACCTGAGCTTAAGACGCTGCAAACCCTTATCAAGTGTAATGTAAAGTAGTTGCAGGAAATGACCCCCCCCCCACGGGGTGTCATTTTATGCCTCCCTTTCTTCCTTGTTTTCCTTCTTTAAAACAAAACCTCAACAGTGTGTGAACTGAAATGTCATACCCTATTTTGTTCTTCCTATAATGAAAACATAGTTTTTATTTTTGTCATTCTTTTCAAAAGAAGTTTATTTTTATTTTTCTTTGTTTCTTTTCATATGTAGGGGGTGGGGTAAATACCCATGGTATGGCCCATGTATGGGGGTAAAGGGACAACTAGTGGGAGTTGGTTTTCTTTATGGGCCTTGAGCTCCGGGCGGCAGGCTGGTCAGCAAGCACACTTACCTGCTGAACTGAACCACCTTGCTGCCCCTTTGTACTTTTTTCTTGATAATACTTGTCTGTCCGTCTTTCCCCTAATTGTATAGGGTAGGATTAAGGTTTTTATACGTGCTAGTTTGTAGGACTCTGCACTGGTTTTGTTTATGTTCTGGGTTCTACAAAGCTAATCGCCGTTTCAGTTTTTCAAGTGGCCATTAGATTTTTGGACAGAATTCTGCTTTGTAGAGAAGACCCGGAAGACCTGTGGGAAAGCATGTGGGCAGTTTAGGCTTGAGGAATCTGTTTTAACCGCTGCCAACGAGTTCTTTTCCTTTTCCTCACTGCACTCCAGATTCCCTGACTGTTTCCCCTCTTCCACCTGGCAGACCTGGCCTGGGGACAGGCAGCCGCATTTCCACCCGTGGTTCAAGAAAGAATGAACATTCCTGCCAAATGACTTATAGTTTGGGTTTTTATTTTGTCTTGGATCTGCCTTGGTTTTCATTTTTATTTTTTTCCCTTTCTTAACTTTTTCCTCTGTGTGGGTTGGTGTGCTGTAACCCTGAAGCTCTCAGCTCTGAGCCCCAGAGAGACTCAGTCCAGGAGCTTGTTAAACGTGAAGGATTTTAATGCCTGCTCTAAGGAGTCTGATCCTGCAGGTCTGTAGGGAGCACAGGAATTTGCTTGTTAAAAGGCACACTAGAGCTTCTGACCTCCCTGGTGTGATAGGGTGTGTCACTGAATCTTTTAGAAAGAAAAGTGTGTTCAGGACCCTCTGCATTTAGACTATTAATGGGAAAGGCAGTGTGTTTCTTAAGAAAGGTTTTTAGGTGTCTAGGGCCTCAGGGCTGCTCTTGTGATGTTAAAGAGTTATTGTGATGGTTAGGATATAAGATAAGAACGGTTCTATTGGAGTTTGGGGACATCTCTCACTCTTCAAAGTGCTTGCCAAGGGATCTCTGGGACTCCCTGGTTGGTCAGTCTAGCCTAATGAGTATCCAGTTTCAATGAGAGACCACACAGGGAGTAACTGAAGAAGACGGCTGACAGTGATGTCTGGGTCCACACACACGTGCATGCATACCCTCCCACACAGCACATGCATAGACCCACACAGATGTGTACACACATCAATACCACGCACAGAGAATCGTTCCATTAATATTTCTTCAAATGTTCACAACCACGTGAAGTGTTTGTAGGAGTTGATAGATGGTGTCCTGCCCCGACGTCTGTTTGTAAGGAAGACTGTGTTAATGGCGGAAGTGCACCTCAGGTACCTTGTGGTGTCGGGCTCTCTAGCCCAGCTGCTCATTCCCACTCATTTATGCTTTAGTGGCTTACTAGAAAGTCTTGTAGTATACCAAAATAATTACTTCATGTTGCATGTACAGTAGGTGTGGCAGGTCCATTTGACCTGTAGCTTTTTATCAGTTCTTTTTAATAGTCCCAATTAGCTCCCACTTACTGACTACATAGCCTGACATGTGATGTACCCTCCTGGGCAGAATGGTTTTTAGGTGTAGTGGCAATAAGGTTAACCAGTCTGCCTCAGAAGAGACCCGAACTCTGGCTGTCAGCTCAGGAAAATGCAAAGCTCTGACAGCATCTGTGATCCTGAGGGAGAGTCTGTGGGTTGGAGCCCGCCTTTCGGTACCACTGAGCAGTCAGTGCAGAGTGGCCCTACGTGTGCGTGAGCTTCCCTCATGGATGAAGAAAGTTGCTTCGCTGTATTATTAGGTTGAGGGAAGAATTCTCTCTTTTATTTTCCTTTTAATCCCTTAAGCATTTTGTTGGAAAACTGGTTAAATGCATGTGGATCAGCTGGCATGTTTCAGCCATCAGCCCCATGTCTTGGAGAGGCAGAAAGAATTCTAGGTCTCTTCCTGATTTCTACAGTCTCCAGAGTTCTGCTATGCAATCGCTAACACTGAGCTGTCTGGTGTTGCAACACTGCTCTCAGAATGTCTGTCAGGCTTGACCACCTGTTGTTGCCTAGGCAACCTTCCCTAACCTGTCTTTAAGTAGAGACTGGGTATTAGAGTGTGTTTGCCAGTGTTAGAGAGTGGATCTTTCTCCAGGCTGCTGTAGATCAGATAACAGGTTTCTGGATTCTTCTTCCCTGTTGCTAACCAGGAAGAGCAGCTGAGAGGTAAGGTATAATAAGGACAGTTTATGTGGCTGTGGAAGACAGTGAAGTCTCCCGAGTACAATCCTATTTTGCCTCATCTCCTGCATTGCATTGGCTAACAGTCCGTGGGAAGTAAGAACACTCTGGACTTGTGTTTCCACTTACCCGCATTTAGATGTTAAGACTGCTTCAAATGGATTTCCATTTTGTGCTACTGAAGACAAGCAAGAAAAACCGTAAGATGTTGATTCAGATACCTGAAAATTCAGAGACGGGGAGGTGGCTGAGGCCAGCGATCCCAGCATTCTGAAGACTGGAGGCTGAGGCGGGGGCATGAGGTGTTTAAATTCTGTCTCAGACAAAGAAGAGCAGTTAGGCATAGAACATCTGCATCCCATTCTTCCAAGAGTTTTTCATTAGAAAAATATTCTGAAGAGATTAGTCTACTGACTCATTATTTAAAAGTTCTGATCTGTGGCTTTGTAGTCTTCCATTTGGAGTACCATTTTGCAGAAGTAGAACCTTTTTTCTGTTTTTTTTTTCTTCCTCTGCTCAGAATACAAGATTGGTTTGTTGTAGACAGAAGGCTTTTCTCTGTCTTGCCTGGTCCCACTGGACCGGTTTCTCTCCACCCCTAGGTCCCGCCCACTAGTTTCTGCAGCCCTTTATGAAATAACCACCCAGAGGCTTATTATCAGTCACAGTTATTTGGGCAGTGTCTTGGGCTTCTTACTGGGTAGCTCTAACTATTAAGTTAACCCATTTCCGTTAATCTGTCTATTGCCACGGAGTTGCAGCTTGCCTGTGTGGCATATTACTCTTTCGGGTACTACATGGCATCTCCTCATCTCCACCTGTGCTCTCTCTGCATCTTTGTTTGGACTTCCATCTAACTTTACTCTGCTAAGCCATTGGCTGAAACAGCTTTATTCATCAACCAATAAAAGCAACATATACAGAAGGACCTCCCGCATCAGTTTGTTTCCCTAAAAACTTGGAAGACTTTTTCATTGTTAGGAAACCATGAATGTTTTTTCCCTTTTCATAGCTTTCATATTCCTTTTGTAGGGTTTTGTTTTGTGTTTGGGGATAGAGTCCCATGCAGCTCATTCTGTCCTGAACACCCTGTCTGAGTAAGGATTACTTTGAACACTTTGCTCCCTTCCCTTTACCTCCTAAATGCAAGGATTTACAGGTGTGTGCACCATAGTTGTGTTTTGAATGCTCACTCTGTGTAGATTATTTTTTAAAAACACGTGTCTGGTGGGATTCAGTACCAAAGGATCCTGCCAATATTAAGACATTTTTCAAGTTAATTTTTCTATTAAGCACTTAGTGTTGAAATCTTTAGTCATTTGATGTTAAGATCTATTAAGTTCACAGTAACACAGTAATAACAGCTTATGCTGCATACTGAGTTATTGTTTGCTCTTGTTTTGTAATGCAGGAGGGCTTTTGGTGTACTGCTGAACTAAATCCTTGCCCTTGTTCTGCTGTTTTTGTTTGAACAGGGTTTCAAGTAGCCCCGCTGGCCCCTATTTCATGGTAAGGGGTGATCTTGAAATTTGAACTTTGCATCAGTCTTACTCACTGTCCCATTGTTATGAGGAGACACCGTGACCAAGGCAACTCTTAGAAAAGAAAGCATTTAACTGGGGGCTTGCTTGCATCTTCAGAAGTTTAGTTCATTATCATCATAGTGGAGTAAGACAGCACATGTGGCATTGGAGCAGTAGCTAAGAGCTACATCCTGATCCTCAGGCTGAGAGAGTCTGGGCCTCACGTGGACTTTTGAAACCTCAAAGCCTACTTCCAGTGACTCTTCCTCCAAGGCCTCTTAGTCCTTCTTAAATAGCCCACTCCCTGATGACTCAACATTCGAATCTATGAGCCTGTGGGGACCACTCTTATTCAAACCACCACAGCATCTCCACCTTTTGAATGCTGAGGGTGTAGGCATGCATCACAGTATCTAGTTTTTGTGGTGCTTGGGGATCAGACCCAGGGTTCAGTGCATGGTGGACAGGCACTGCTGACTCTGCTCATGAGCCCCAGTCCTCGTACTGAATTTTTAGAAATTTTTTTTGTTTGTTTGGGGAACACAGGGTTTCTGTGTAGCCCTGGCTGTCCTGGAACTCACTCAGCAGGCCAGACTGCACTTGGATTGAGAGATCTGCCTTCCTCTGCCTCTCAAGTACTGGGTTTAGATGTGTGCACCACCACCCCTGGCTCATCCTGACTTTTTGAATGTTGATATTTCTTTCCAGTGAGCACAGTCTTCTTACCTGCCTTCTTTAGTTTGTTTTGTTTCAAGCATGTGTCTGGCCTGGCAGAGATCCATCTGGCATTCCGTGGGTTCCGGGGATCCATGTCCTCATGACTCTGCAGCAAGTGAACCATCTCCCCAGACTAGGAAATGTATTTAAGAGCAAAGTTATAAGAACTGGTCAAGCATCAGGCACAAAGGTACCCACTCTTTTGAAAAGCCTGTCGCCAAAATGATCCCACATCCGTACTCACGTAAGAAGAGTGCTGTCACCTCCTTCCTGTGAGCATGATCGTATCATCAGGGAAACAGAATTGGATAACCACTTCTGTCCATGTCTTTCTGTCTCCAGCAATGGGTTTTGAAACGGGACCAAGTCCAGACTCACTGTTGCCTTTGTTGCAATCATATAGCTCTCGCTATAGCAAGGAGAGGTGTTTCCATTTGAAGGGGATTTGTTCTGCTTCCCATGGAGGGTCCATGCTGATGAAAGGTCTGACCGAGCACGGAACTTGGTCAACACGTTTTCTGCGGCAGGCCTGTCTTCTAAGATGATCTGCAGAAGCAGATTATACTTGGATTATTCTCCAAATAATCTAGCAAAAATCAACTACTTAGGTACCATTATGGAAGTTTTTCAGTCTTCTGTTTTATTTTTCTCTAATTAAAAAAAATGTATTACTCTTTATTGAGGCTCAGCTAATCAGATGCATAATCCTTTGCGATCTTCCGGCCAGGATCATTTTTTCAGAGTAGGTTGAAAAATAAAATTTTAGTATTTTGCTGTCCGTAAAGTTTTATTAAAACACAGTTGCGTCAGACCTGGTGGTGCACTTGGGAGTTAGAGCCAGGCAGATCTCTTTAATTCGAGGTCAGCCTGGTCTACATAGTGAGTTTTAGGCCATCCAGGGCTATATGGTAAGACCCTATCTCAAGAACAACAATAAAAACCCAAAGCCACAATGCAGTTGGGCCCTCCATCTTCATCTCATCTAGCTGTGGGGATAGAGTTGGGATAGAAATTGTGGTCCTTAAAGCCAAAGCATATTTTCAGTCTGGTTCTGTCTGATCCTTTTACACAGAAAGAAAGTTTCTGGGCTTCTGTGTGGCAGTAGTCACATGTATAGTGCTATATGGTATTGCAGTGTGTTTGTGTGTGTATGTGTGTGTGTTCCCTTTTCTCTCTCTCTTTTTTTTTCTCTCTCTCTCTCTTTCTTTTTGAGACAGGATCTTACTGTGGAACTCACTGTGAAGAACAAAGATCTGCTTGCCTCTGCCTCCCAAGTACTGGGCCTAGGGTGTGCACCTACTGCTTCCCGCTTGTCTTTAACAGTGCACTTCTGTGTGTATTTGACAGAGCAGCTTACCCTAGTGACTGCTCTAGATGTAGCTCCTTCTGCTCTCAGTACCAATCCATTTTTCTCTTGTGCAGTGAATGCTTAGAGGGTGGAAATTTGGTTTTTTACCTCCTGATCATCAGTCCAAGTTTACCTGAAAAATTAACTGATGTATAGGTGATAGATGTGTACATATGCATATATATGTATGTGTGTATGTGTATAAAAAGAAAGGTTCTGTGTAATAAGCTATATACATTTTTGTAGCTATATCATTTATTGTACATATGTTGCAATTTATTGGAAGCAATGGACTCACACAGTTCCAGAGGCTGAGAGATCCAGGTTTTGCACTGGTATGTTATTGTTGTTAGCAGTCCAGCAGAGTTGATGGTGCAGCCTGCTTGTGCAAGGTTCTCCCAGCCTAAAGTCAGGCAGAGAGCATCATCTCCCTATTAGAAAAGGCAGTGTTTCCTCCTCTACTCAGATACCAGGATAAATGCAAAAGATATGTCCTCAGAGGGTGATGGGAGTTCCTGCCGGCCAGAAAACAAGTGAGTTTTGCATCAGTTTCCAGGAGGGTGTCCTCCGATCTGCTTGGAGACAGTGTCAGGTCTCCTGCGTTGAAGACTCAGTCTCTAGACTACCTCTCCCACTTGAAATGCCAATTACAAGTCCAGGCTGCTGTTTTACATTCGGGTCTGCTGGACCAGTTATAAACTGGGACCCCTGCAACCCTTTCCTGAGGCTCTAGTAATGTGAGTGGTTTATACATAATGTTCACAACATTAGAAACTATTAGAGACTGTTAGAAACAGCGCTGGTGAACAGATGCAGAGGCTGTGGTGTGGGAAGCAGGGACAGAGTTCCTGGCCATCTTTTGGAGTACCCCTCCCCAGGAGCCTCAGCGTTGGGCCTTGTGGAAGCCTTCTGGGCCCTGCCCTGGGGTTTTGTGAGAATTCATTACGTAGTCGTGACTGAAGCGTGGACAGCTGTGTGGAAATGTGGTTGGACAAAAAAGGAAATGAACTAGTGCCCGTAGACTGTATGGGGCCCTCCCTACCCCCATTCATCTTGGCCTCTGCAGCATCCTCAGGCCTGAGGAGGATCTTGTAACCTACCAGACAAAGCTGCACAGAAAAGTTTTTTTGTGGCTAGCATCAACACAGCAAGGTAGATTAGGTTTCTATCTCTTGCAAGGGGGAAGCTATCTAGACTAACAGATAACTAGATAGTTCTTACTCCCTGCCTAATGGGATGGGTTTGGGGTCAGGAACTATGAACGCTCACAGGTACAAGGAGATACTTATCAGCACCTGGGTTGTCGGGTCTGGATAGGAGCCGTGCTGAGGAAGGCACTTTGCTTTCCTCGTTCTAGATTCGATTGCTAACCATCCAGGAAGGTCCTTCCAGCACACCCAGAGAGGTGTTTGCTTACAGGCAGCCTGTGGCCCTGTCAGGTCGGCACATGAGATTCCCTGTCACAGACAGATTTTTTCATAGCTTAAGTCTCTTGAAAAGCTCCAGCTCCTGTGGGCTCGAAAGGTAGCTCAGGGGTTAAGAGTACTTGTTCTTTCAGAGGAACTGGGTTCACAGCCCAGCAGCCACAGGCTGCTCAGTCTTCTGTAACTCCTGTTCCAGGGGATCAGACGCTTTCTTCTGAACTCTGTGGGCCCTGCATGTACATGGTGCTCAGACATATATCCAGAATATCCACACATACAATAGAAGAATTAAATTACAAAAGAAAAGCCCCAGCCGACTTAAATATTGGAACCATCTGAATTTAGTCAGTTTTGGTTAAAATTGTGATTTGGCCAGCACTGACTTAACGTTTCTTTAAAGTGAATGGTGATTCTCCGTTTTGTGAAATACAGTTGATGGCCCAGTGGTTAAGAGCACCTGCCGGCTCTTCCAAAGGTTCTGAGTTCAATTCCTGGCAACCACATGGTGGCTCACAACCATCTGTAATGAGAAAGAGATCTGGTCAGTTGTCCTCATCAACTTAGACCATGAAACCCAACAGAACCACCTTATACGGGCTGCCCATGTTTGCTTCAGCATTGCCAGGACATAAATTTCATTTCAATCTCCTATTTTCTTTTGGCTGGATTAATTTTATTTTTAGTATGATGCTACTTTAATTATTTGCATGCATGTTTTCTTGCATCGTTTTAGTCTTGAGGTGGTAGTGTGGTTTCCAACACTCAAACTTAAGTTAGTTTGACAGTTTGTCAAACTGACTCAATTCCCAGATCAATTTGCAAAAGCCAATTTGATTGACATGGTATTTATCCACAAACATTATACTTGAGAACATCAGTGTGCAGGAGGAGAAATGGAACAGGCTTTGTTTGTGAGCATTCCCGCTCTTCTCAGGACAATAGACAAACCCCTCTTCCTCCCTTGTAAGGCCACCCCAATACCCAGAGCAGCTGGAGAGCTGGTGGGAAGATAACCAACCGAAAGACAGCTCTTTTTGGTAACTGTTTTTCTGGCCTGTTTCTTTAATACAGGACAGTATTGTAATTTAGACTTCATTTCTTCGGGAAGAAATGGGAAAGTCATTTGATCTGCGCTTTTATTACTGTTGGTTCTTGTTTTAATGAATTCTAGACAGGTTCTCCATATTCACATGGTAGCCCAGTTTTGAGTAATGAAATTTTATTAAATTGGACAAAGCCCTGTAGTTGGGCTAAAGGAAGTGTTGAAGTGAGGACAGCTAGATAAGTGAGTTTGGCCCCTCCTAGTTCCTGCTTTAGGCTCTCCTTTACTCTAGGCCACTGCTCCTGTGTGGCCCTCCCTGCTTTGACCTTCAGGTGACATTGCACCTTTCATTTAGTGTCTTTATCCATCTAAAACGCTGAGACTTGTTTTGATCTAGCCTTACACTTTTGGAGCAATGAATTTCTTAAGTATCCTGTCTTGAATATTTACATGTTCAAGAATATTCTGTTCTAAGAATATTCTTAATTACTAATATTCTAGTTTTGGCAATTCTGTATCTCTACCTCTTCCTAAGTACGCAGATTAGCATTCTGAGCTTTTAGCTGAGGCCTTTTATTTCTTTGTTGTTGTGTTCATTGCCCTTGAACCTGTCCCTTCTTGATTGCCTGAAGTCTTCATGAGCTGTTTCTTCCATTGCCCCAGATTGTAATAAGTCCTCAAATGCTCTCTAAACAGCCAGGCTTGATTTAGAATTATACACATGCCATACTTTGCCCTCAAATCTCTTTCAATACTCCTGTTCTTTGGATTTACACTTTTGCATCATTAAAGATGCAAGAAAGTTAATTAAGGAAATCAATTAAAGATGTGTTAATGACTGAGGCACTTTGATGGGATTTTAATATAGAAATTTTCCTAAATGTTAATTCCCTACGATATTTTAATGGAAAACAATTGTATTCACAAATGTAGTTGCCGCGATGAGTGGCCTGTGGTGAGTTCAGAAGCAGAATGGCTGGCAGGAACAAGCAGGTGTGGTGACTGTAATTATACAGGTGTGGTCTCCCCGTGCAGTAGAAGCTGAAGGAGACCAGCAGGTGTCTGGTACCCAACTGCTTATCACATTTTCAAAGACATTTTCAGATAGGAGTGGAATTCTTTTGGCACATGAAAGGGGAGGGAAGGCATGTGTGTGTTGTGAATGCAGAGTTCAGTTTCCCTGCAAGCCAAAAGAGGATTTATGACCTGTTGGACAGAGTTCTCTTGAGAAGCCGAAGGGCTCCCTGCCCCCCACTTTTGCGTGAAGTCTTGTGGATCCTTCAGTGTGATGTGATATGCTAACCAGTGTTTGACTCTCAATATAGTGAACTCCTGAAGGATGTGTAGTCTCTGAGCATAATAGTTATCATGTGTAGGCACGGGGTACACGGGAGCAAAGGACACGGCCAGTGGGAGATGCAACCAAGACAGCTCTTTTTAACTATTTTTTTTAATGGCCCAGGGGAAGGAGTGGCCAGTAATAAAGAGTTTTTTTATTAATCATTGGTATTCATAGAATAAATACTTAGACATGTCATGGTATTTACTTAATTGGCTTCATGTATACATTCTAAAATAAACAATCTAAAGAGAAATATTCATTGTATAATTCATGGTGTTTGTCTTTTTCTTTTGATATTAGAACCTTATTTCTGAGAAGTGCCATAGGCTGGATAAGGAAAAATGAGGATAGCAGGTAAGATATTTAATCCAGTGAAAATAATTTTTCATTTTATAATTTAGTTTATAACTTGTTTGCTCAGTAACGACTAAAGGAGGGGGTTCATAATTTATTGATTCTTCTTCATCCTCCTCTCCGCAATCCTCTTTTGTGGTGGGTCTTGCTTCCCAGTCTAAGCTGATTCAAGCTGTCTTCCTCCTCGGAGATTGTATACAGGTGCCGCCATACCTGTAGTGTTTCTGAAAGTTAAGTGCCAGGCTAAAGTAAATTAAATCTTGCTTAGCCTTTCTTGTTTTACATGGCCAACAGATCTCAACTTGTACATTTAGTACACATTACATGGATTTTTTGTGGATGAACCTATTACTGAAATTATTCCAATTTCATATTAATGTTTATTTTTATGTGGTAAGCTTATTTATCTAACAGTACATATAAAATAAAGAATGATTTCGAAAATGCAAAGAGACTGGCTTTTTCTTGCTAAGTTCTGGCCATCAAAAAAAAAAAAAGGAATTCTAAAATATAAACTCTCTCTTGTGTGCAGTTAAGTGTAACATACATGGAGGATTTACTAAAGTGCGGTTTTGCTTTGAATTCTTAGTCTGCGTATAAATCCAGAACATGAATGGCAGCTGAAGTAGTGTGCTATATACATTGAAAGTCCTGGCTAGCTGTCTGTAGGATTAATGTGGGCATCGATAAGCCTCTTTAGAAGGGTAGACCCGTAAACACCAGTTCACCTTTCCCGACCTGAAAGTGAAAATAAGTGTGTTTCTGCTATGCAGCTTCCAGCCGTAGCTTCCCCACCCCCAAAGGCACATTGCTCTGAGGAATTCAGAAATCCATGTGACAGGAGAGAACAGGTTGTTACTCCAAAATTGGGATAATTAGTCTTATTTTTAATTGTCATTTTCTTAGAAGCAAACAAGTATTTTCATAGAGTCATCTCTCAGAGAGGCCAGAAGCCGAAGCAGGTGGACAAAAAAAAAAAATCCTCTTCTTGATTTGCTTACAGTTTTTCTAGACTCAAACAGTTGATCAAACACCAAGATTACTAAAACCAAGTAACCGATGGTTGCTACGAATGCTTTTGTAGAAATTTGAAAAATTGAACTCTCTTTGCTGTGAAGTTACACTTGTGCAGGAAGAAGATTCCAGAAACCAAGAGCTTGCTTGTTTTTAAAACATGGGACTCTTGTTGGCTTTGCTTTTTGTTTCTGGATGTTCTTGGGGTCAACAGGACGCTGTATAATTGTGGTCTCCTGGGGATTTTTAAATGCACTGTTTAAGTGTGCTATCTTGGGGAGGGCTGCCTTTAATGGGCAAATAAGGAAGATTATTTATTATTAGTTCACAGCTTTGAACTAATTAATATCTTCTAAATTAATAGTATCTGGTTGCTCACACAGCCTGAAATGTAATGATCTTTAGTTTATAAACGTAGGAACAAACTCAAAGCAGTGCTGTCAGTGACTGAAGGAAGAGGAATGACACACCATGCCAGGACTGGGAGTTGTGGTGCGATATGGTTATCCCCTACAAGGGTGGTGTTGGTGTGATATGGTAATCTCCTTCAAGGCTGGCATTGGTGCGATATGGTAATCTCCTCCAAGGTTGGCGTTGGTGCAGTATGATTATTCTCTCCAATGCAGGTTTCATTTCTGTTTTAGAAGACAGTGAGGGCTTATCCCCTCTTATACATGCCCACGACTGCTGGGAAGTGGAGACTAGCATGCGGTTCGTCACCTCCAAGCCTCTGGGCTCAGTCTTAGATGATGAGAACACTGTGTGCCCCCTGCTGTCATCATCTGTTGAGCAAATATGTATTGAGAGCATGCTTTCTATGAGACATGCCTGGGAGAAGGAGCTTCAGACCAAATGGAATTTTGCTCTTCTGTGCTAAAAATGTAGGTAGCCAGTAGTTGCTGTAAAGAGGGAGCAACCTTTGGACGGAAGGAGCGAGGCTATGGCGGTGAGAAGGGATTAGTTGGCTGTCCTCATTGCCACTTAGTTCTTGTACTAGTAGAATTCCTTAGGGCTTTGTTTTTTAGAGCAGTTCTAGATTCACAGCCAGATTGGAAGGAAGGTACAGAGATTTTTCTTGTCATCTCCTCACGTGTAGCTATGAGTATCTCTAGTGCTGAGGCGGCTCTGGGTGTAGCAGCCTTTCAGACTCCCGGCCCTCCCCTCCGAGGATATAGACTATTCTTGGGGGATTAGAGGATTTTCTTTTTAATTCTTCCTTATCTGCTATATTGAGTTTGACATCGTCCTCCCCTCCCCTAAAGAGTGTGGCATTTAGTGTTGGAATGATATACTGTACAGGCCACTAGTTTTTTGGGGGCAGACTTGAGTTCTGGTTCTTGTGCAACCCACTGGTTAATCTGTAATTGTAGAGCATTATTTCATCTCTGGGATTTTTTTTTCCCTCTCTTTAAGGTTAGATATTTGCTGATTCTGTCTTATCTGTTTCATGTCGGTAGAGATTAAACGTGGACTATTAGTAGGAGCGGTCATTGAGCTTGTGTAGACATAAATTAGCAGCTAGTACTGTTAAGAAGCACGTCATGTCTGTGAAATCCAGAGATGGGGAGGGAAACCTTGGCTCTACCATTGTTCCCTTCCCTTCTTACCTTGCCCTTTGTGGTTTGTTTCTTAGACTGGCTACCTAGGAGAAAAGGAGTTAGAGATGATTCACGCGAAGCAGATGTGGCCTTGATAACATCATAAAGATACAAAGTCTAAAGTTGAGGGGTGTGCTCTCACGGAACTTATCACATAGCCAGTCACTACATCAGCTGTCCTCCAGGGGCAAAGTCCTGCCTTAAGGCCAGGGTACCATCTTAAGGAAGCAGGGGGAGGGAGGAGGGTTAGTGGGGGAGCGGAAGAGGACTGGGAGAAGGGGAGGAAGTGTAAATTTTTTGAATGAAAAATAAAAGAATATTAAACAAACAAACAAACAAAAAACTAGGTAATGTTTGCAGTTCCCCTCGGGGTCAGAGAGTTCCAGGTGATGGGTTGGTGACAGGATAGTAAGCGTGCTGTATTTCACTTCCGCTCCTTATTTCCTGGGTGTCCTGGCATCTCCAAGTTTAGTGTTTTGCGTCATCCCCAGATGTGGTGCACTACGCCCGTCTATGTGCCACCATACAGTTCATGAAACGGGCAAGGGGCTGGAGATTGTAACATACAAAGACACACAGAGAGACATGGGTCATCCTTGAAACAGAAATGCCCCCTTTTTTGTGTACAGGGGCAGGTTATCTAGGGATCCTTAACTGATAGCCACGCCCCAGCCAAACCCACCAGAAACCACTCCCCTGCCATCAGGAACCCCTGAGGGTCTTGTGCTCAGAGCAGCTGCAAGCATTCCAAGTTGTTTACCAGAAATTCAGGACCTGGGGGGGTTCACAGCTCCCAACACCCAGAGGGGATCAGAAAGGATTAGGAGCGCCTAGTCTCCTAGGTATGCCTGTAGTCAGCCAGCAGCTGGTGGAAGGTAAACCTCTTCCCCTCCAGTTGCCTTGGCTTGTGTCTGAGAGTCCTATGATTGTGGGTATCATACGGTCATTGTAACTCCAGTAACATTAAGAGTCCTATGATTGTTGGGTATCATACGGTCATTGTAACTCCAGTAACATTAAGAGTCCTATGATTGTGGGTATCATACAGTCATTGTAACTCCAGTAACATTAAGATCTAGTAGATTATAAAACAGGACTGTATTCGTCTTAATGTAGTGTTTGTGTAGCAGGAATTCTGTTGGTTTATAAAACCATGCTGATTACTTCTGCCTTTTTTCTAGGAGCTGCAAAGTTGGTGGTGGCTGTTGCAGTATTTCTATTGACATTTTATGTTATTTCTCAAGTATTTGAAATTAAAATGGATGCAAGCTTAGGAAATCTATTTGGTAAGTTTCACACACACACACACACCCCTTTTATGTATACCTTCAATAGCCTCTCCCACTACCGCTCCCATTGGCTCTACACGTCCCTTCTAGTTTCATATCTTTGTGTTTTCAACTCATTCAGTTCTGGCTTACTCACATGAGCGTGAGTTTAGGGTTGTTTACTGGAAAATTGACATCCACACCACTGAAGAAAATGGCTCTCCCTTCTACTGTAGCAGTTAAATTCCAGTGGCTGCTCAGGGAGGAGTATTATCTTGCATGATGGAATGTTGACAGACATGGTCTTGTGCTCGTAATCACAGCTGATGGGATTTCTTGAGAGCCACAGCCATGTTATGTCTAGGAAACAGCACTTTTCAGTCCCAGCCCCTTAAATTCCTTCTGTTCCCTCTTCCATGATGTTCTCCTAGCTTTAAAGAGGGTGGGTATATGTGTCCTGTATAGGGCTGAGTACTCAGGAGTCACACATGTGTCACCACTGACCAGCTAGAGCTTTATTCTTTTAAAAAAGTTTTTATTTTATTATTTTATGCATATGGGTATTTTGCCTGCATGTATGTCTGTGGACTTTGTACACGCTTGGTGCCGGCAGAGGCCAGAAGAGGGCATCGGATTCCCTGGAACTTGAGTTGCAGGCAGTTGTGAGCTTCTGTGTGTGCTGCAAATAGAACCTGGGTAGTCAGAAAGGGCAGCCAATGCTCTTCACCTGGGAGCCATCTCCCCAGGCCCAGATTCTTAAAATGTGTAAGTTCTTAGCATGAATTCACTGCTGCTTTATCTGTGTAGAAAAAGAATTACGTGAGTAAATGTCACTCATTACAATATTCTAAAAAATATAGCATGTTTAAGGATAAAGCTGGTATGAAACAATTGGTTTTCTGTCTGACATTTTAAGCATCTTTAGTGACTCTTTTGTTACACGGCGATGAGAAGCATTAATCACAACTCTTAAGAGCCCCCTTTGGAAAACGCCACACTGGCTTGTTTAAATTGTTTCTTCCTTTGAGTTAGCTGCTAGAAAATGGACCCACATCTAGTTTATAAGAGTCAGAGAAATGTGTTATACATGTTGGTCCGCAACGTTCTTTTTCTTTTCTCTGTAATTTTCATTTTTGCCCATTATTTGGTGTTTTTATGTTGTAAATGGACCCGTATAAGGTATGTTAACTCAAATTACATTTTTCAATGCTAGGGATCCATCCACTGCCCTGCACATGCTAGACAAGTGTTGTGATACATTCTTAACTCAGTTTTAAACAAAACCCTTCAGTTAATAAAGTGGAACCAGTTATATTTAATGCTTATTTTAGATAGTTCTGTGTCTCACTGGTTTTCAGATGTTTCTATTCTGGAAGTGTACCAGGGTTTTCCTGTGGCACGGTAGGCTATTTCAGAATTCACTGTGCAGCCTTGTTGTCTGCCAACTTGTGATCCTCCTGCCTCATCCTAGTCCCCAAGTGCAAGGATTACAGGTGTGCACCGCCACAGTGCCTACCTTACAGTTGCTTTCTTTTTTGAGGCACTGGTAGTCAAACCCAGGGCTTTGTGAAATGCCAGGCAAGTACTATAGCACTGACCTACATCTGTGACCTTAAGTATATTATTAGGAGAGTGAACTAGAACCTAAGGTTCATATATTGAAATGGAACTGATTATATTTATCTCACACTATATAAAGTTGATACCGGATCTCTCCTGGAGACCATCAGCTGTCGTGGGAAGCTCAAGAAACTGGTTGTTTTTTTTCTGGGTTCTTGTGGTCACACAGGGTGAACTCTGGTTGTGAACTAAAACATGGAAAGAGACTGAATTGTAGAAGAAGCATCTTGTTCTGGCAGCAGGATTAACAAAAGTGTGCTGAGGGCTTTGCATTAGTGAGGTTTCCTCTCTGTAAGTTAATACTGAGAAGGGACTCAGAACACTGAATTTACTTCTGCTCTATCTGACCTCGAGATTCACCTACACAACAGCATTCAACCTTTCGTGTCAAAATACTCTTCAGAGAATCTTAATGTTTTAGTATCTGGGATATGGTATAAGAGTCTGCCTTTCCAGTCAGGATGAGCCCTTGCTGAGTACTTTAACTGGAACATTTGACTATCCTGACTTCCGTGCTGCTGTTGCATGTATTTTACCTGTTTGGTTTGGGCACTGTTTAGGGCAGGTGCTTGTTTTCATCTTGAAACTGTAGTGCGTTTCATCTATAACATGTTATTTGTTGGATTCCAGTCTAGATTGAACTGGTGAAAATGTTAACTGTGGGTTTATTTTTTTGTTGGAATATGTTAGTTCTTTTAACCATTTATTTAACATCCGACTTAGTTTAGCAAAGGTCATCAGGTTGAATACATAGAGGTTGGTTTCGGGGACGTGGTCTCTAGTTACCTGTATGGTTAACTACAGTTTATTCAGAAGTCAGTTTTTCAACTTCCTTTTGTGATAACTTAATAGCTTGAGCAGATCCTTCTCCCCACCCCCCCGCTATGCGTTGACAATATTCTTTTCTCACACAATATATCCTGACTACCGTTTCCCCTCCCTTACGCCTCCCAGTTCCTCTCTATCTCCCCTCCCACCCAGATCCATCCTTTTCTGTCTCTCATTAGGAAAGAACTAATATCTAAGAGATAATACCCAAACATGATAAAATAAAAGATAATAAGATAAAATCCATCTCCTGCAAGTTTGACGACGCAAACCAAGAGAAGGGAAACAGTCCAAAGAAGGCTCAAGAATCAGAGACCCACTCCTTGGACAGGTCATTTTGACTCGGGCTTTTTGGATTGTTTTTTGAGATAAGAGTTTCTCTATGTATCTGTGGCTGTCCTGGAACTCACTCTATAGAGCAGGGTAGCCTCAAACTCAGATATCTGCCTGCCCCTGCCTCCTGAATCTTGGGATAACCTGGCTCATTGACTCAGGCTTTTTATAGTGTATTGTTTTAGAAAAATAAAACAGACATTTCTAGACAGGAAGAATGAAAAAATTGCCCACAGTTAATAATCTAAATTTCCAAGATAGGTTGTGATTTAAAAGAATAAGATAAAATTTAAAAGACAAAAGGCAAAGAACAACAACTAAAGCAATCTAAACCCCTAAGCACTAAGCAGTATTTTTGCGCGGGGAAGTAGCCCAGTGGTGGAATGCTAGATGCTTGCCTACACACCCAGATTTCAGTCCCCAGCCCAGCACACCCCACCCCCAAACACAGGGCACATTTTTTTAAACAAGACTTACTCTCGAAGGAATTAGAGAGTCATACTCTGTAGGACATACCATCCAGAGACCCTATATAGCTGTCTTGCTTCCATCCATGAGTAACATCTTGGGAACTGTGAACTGTCATGGACAGGGCTGGATGGAGACTTAAACACACTCTGCCAGTCATGCTCCTGGCTGTGGTTTAATGCGGTATTAGTTTTCAGCATGGACATTCAGCTAGTGCAGGGCTGAACACAGTCCAGATTATCTCTGCAGATATTGCTGCAGTGAATGTTGTGGGCTTGTTGATTTTTTACCCTTGGATATTTAAGCCATTGGTAAGTAGTATATGCATAGATTACTTGAGATAGTGTTAAAAGCTGTTTGCATTTTAGAACATTTTTGTTTGTTTGTTTTGTTTTATTTTTTGAGACTGGGTTTCTTTGTGTGGCTGTCCTGGAACTAGCTCTGTAGACCAGGCTGGCCTTGAACTCACAGAGATCCACCTGCCTCTGCCTCCCGAGTGCTGGGAATAAAGGTGTGTGCCACCACTGCCCACCGTTTGCTTTTTAATGACAGATTGAAGTTGAGAATTTCTAGTCTTCATGTTGCTGATGCTGCCCTGGGGTTTAGTTTTCCCATTTAAAAAAGTGAAAGCATTGGATCAAATCTCTGTAATTATTTAAGGAAGTGGAACAAATGAGCCAAGGAAAACCCAGCTCCTGAATCTATGCTCCCTCCTTCCCTCCCCTTTTCTGTTTTGTTATTTGCTTGTTCAAATCTCTCTTTGCATGGGAATCACCTGTGTCCTTAGGGTCTAGAGATGAGGAAGGCTCTCTCGGCTATATTCCATGCATTTCTCTTTCCCTATATTATAGCTGTGTGACTTTAACGGTGCAGAATGTTCTCCTAAGTGTTCTACTGAGTCTGAAGCTGCTGGCTTGGTCCCTTCTCTCTAAACATCTAGATATTCTCTTTCAGCTTCGACTTTCTGTCCCAAAATTTGAATAGTGGGGTTACAGGAAATTCAGAGTTATCAGAAATAGTACAGAAGTACAAACTAAGCGACTATTTATAGTTAGACAGCTGGCCAGCATCCATCACACTGTGTGCTTATTAGTCAAATCAGAGACCAGCTGTCAATGGCACTTTGATGGTCTGTGTTAAAATCCCTTGGACTGGGATCAGACACTGGTGCATTTACAGAGCACGAAGTGTAATTGGGAAGGAGGAGAGTTGAGACCCACTGTGGGTGTTAGGCGTTGACCTTTTCCCTTCCTTGAACTAATGAAATAAGAAACTCAGGAACAGCACTGATTTTTCATTAGGCCCTTCTTAATATATACGCCACACTTATGTTGTGGAGAAACTCAGATTTCCCCAACATTCGCCCTCTCCCTCTTTTTGGTCTTCCAAATCTTCACCAAACCCCAAGACAGATTTGTGCACATTCTCTAGGGCTGTGTGGGTACCCAGCCTAGCCCTGCTCAGCAGCATTTAATTGTGGTATTGTTCACCAACACAGTTAGTAATCTTTTTTTCTTTTTTTATTAAGATTTTTTAAATATAATCTTTTATTATTTTACATAGCTGTCCCTCCCTGTTCCCACTCCCCTCCTCCCGCCCCACCCTTCCCCCACCCAACCCCCCATCCACTTAGTCTTTTAAAGGTATGTTTTTAGACTAACTTTCTGAGTAGGATTTAAGTTTATAGTAAATAATTAAGCAAAATATAAAGTATAGAATGAACCAGGTGCCGCACACCTTTAATACAAGCACTCAAGAAGCAGAGGCAGGTGGATCTCTGTCAGTTCAAGGCCAGTCTGGTCTACAGCACAAGTTCCAGGACATCAAGGACTACACAAAGAAACCTGTCTCACCCCCTCCAAAAGAACCTCCAAAGTTTAAAATGATCTTTATCCATAATAAAACATTACTCTTCATGATTTCAACACACACTTGTCCATAATGAATTAACAGAAAGGTACTGCTTCTCTGAAGTGATATTGGTATTGTCATTGGTAGTCATTTGAACATGTGTTTTCGTGACTTATTAGAAGTTTTACTGTGTTTGAAGTAGATAGTTTCCAATGGGCCTGTGTTTTCTAATGATGTTAATTGTTTCTCTTCTTAGCTCGATCTGTGCTGGACCCAGCCACTCGCCGTAAGTCCCTCAGCTTGCTGGTTTATAAGTGCTCTATCTAGTACTGCAGTATGTGGCCCCCTTTTAGGGCTTATTTTCAAACAGCGCGGGCAGTTTGTGTGAACAATCCCTGAAGGAGAAGTTGAGTTTTAAAACTATACAGCTGTCATTTAATTGGATGGCCTTGTATCATATGTTTTTCCATTGCCAATGGGTTACTCTGTGTTTGGGTTGCAGCCTGTGCTCGTGAGACTAAGTAGGAGAGCCAGCTGCAGCTTTTACCTGGATGGCTGGGAGGGCTGAGCTTTTCCTGATCCTGATTTTGATGTACTAGACATGCAAAGGAGCAATTAAAAAGCCCCAGGCACCCAGGAATTTAAAGATAACTTTGAGGATAATTAAAAAAGATCTGCTTTGCTCAGCAAGATCATATGGCACAATCCATTTCTCTCAGTAGTTGGCTCATTCCCCAGGAGGGTCTGAGTTGTGTTCCCATGTCTTTTTATTTTAGGGGGCTTGCCTGCCTTTCTTTTTTGCTTGGATTTTTGATATCCTTAGGGGGGATAGTTCTAGAAGATTTAAAAATTGTGTATTTATTTTTAAATATGTATATTGTTCTTGTTATATTATTTTTCTTTTTTTTTAATATTTATTTATTTATTATGTATACAATATTTTGTCTGCGTGTATGCCTGCAGGCCAGAAGAGGGCACCAGACCTCATTACAGATGGTTGTGAGCCACCATGTGGTTGCTGGGAATTGAACTCAGGACCTTTGGAAGAGCAGGCAATGCTCTTAACCGCTGAGCCATCTCTCCAGCCCTATATTATTTTTCATATGTATGATGCTTTGCATGTACATATGTATGTCACATGTGTTGTGCTCAAGGAGCCTAGAAAAGGGCATCTGATCCCTTGGAACTATAGTTGTCCCTCTAGCCCCTAACTAAGAATACACTAATAATATAAAGTATATATTTGTGTGTATTGTTTGCAATCTAAAACAAACTGATTATGAAATCCTATTAGTTCATTTTCTAAAGGAATCTCAAATTTATTTCTGTTCTCCCTGAAGCTACAAAGCCTCCCAGGTACAAATGTGGAATCTCAAAAGCATGCCCTGAGAAGCATTTTGCTTTCAAAATGGCCAGTGGAGCAGCCAACGTCGTGGGGCCCAAGATCTGCCTAGAAGACAACGTGTGAGTATTGGAGGGCTTGTATTGAGTGACAGCTGGTGGGCTCATGGGCAATAGTATTATTGTAGGATCCGCCTCCCCCCCAGTGCATTAAGAGAGTGACCAAGAAACCTGCTTTTTATTTGGCTTTGTGTAATGATAAATGTGGCTGTTTCATTTTGATTCTTGAATACTAAGATTCATTTAAATTTATTTAAATTTTTTTTTCATACATAGCGTATTTCAAGTGCTCATTGACTCCAGGAGGCTCTTATTTTGGTTTTTTGTTGTTGTTATTGTTATTGTTTTTGTTTTGTTTTGTTGTGTTTGTTTTGAGCATGATTTCTCCACATAGCCTTGACTGTGCTATAACTCAATGTGTAGACCAGGCTGGCCTCGAACTCACAGAGATCTGCCTGCTTCTGCCTCCCGAGCGCTGGGATTAAAGGTGAGTACCACCCGCGCCAGGCTCTCCACAGGGCTCTTGACCACAAATCCCACATAAAAAAATACTTGGTCAGAACAAAGTCCCATTGACAGCTTTCCCAGAGCAGTGAATGCTTCACATCATAGGCCAGTGTCTCTCATTTTTGATACTCGAGTGCTGCTTGCTGAGGTGTGAAATGACCTGGTGGTCACGGCGGGCCTGTTGCACTCAGACTGCTCTGGGTTGAGCTGAGTGGCTCCCTGGCGGTGGTGTTTTACACAGGATGCTTGTAGGTTTGTCACCCTGCCTTGCAACAAGTTCCTACTCTGAAATTGAAACCGTGCCTTTGGTTGCTTTTCATCTGATTGTTCAGGAAACTCAGGACATGAGCTCATTTAAAGTTGACGTAAAATAATGGATATGCTCTCTGGCTGTGTAGACCGAAGACGAAGATGCAGTGCAGTCACACAGCAGAAACTGGGCCTTTTCTCTCAGCTTCTTATGCATGAATAAGTTAAATTTGCAGTGAACTAAGAAAGACTTAGCCTCATGGGGCAACAGTTTCTTGCAAAATTGATGCTCATTTAGCTCTGTTCATTCCCGTTCTTTCCCCCAGGCTAATAGGCAGCCACTGCCAAATCAGTTACCTTCTGACGTTTTAGTACCCCAGATCTGTTTATTGACACAGCAGAGCACGTGGGTTTAGGAAGTTTCTGGGTTTTTAAAGACATCCCTTTCTCCTTTGCTTTACTAAAGAGTCCACATTTGAGTCTGAATAACAGGATAAAGGTTCGTTTGGAATACCTTACCCACGGACCATTGTCTGACACCTACTCCGTCTCTTTGAAGCATGGAGTTGAATGCAAGGAAAGGATCAGACCCTTCTAAACACTGCTTTCCAACCACACTTTTATAGGTCAGAAGATAAATGCTTCTTAGGAGTAGGGCTCAGCATAACTGCCAGGCTGGGAGCGAGATTCTTTGGTTTGAGCATTGTGGGCATGTCATGTAGGATTTGTCCTGTGCGGTAGTTTGACCAAAAAAATTGAGGTTGCCCACCAATCAGCTGCATTTTAAGAATCATTCTACTTTTCCCATGAAAGATTAATAATTGATAAAATTTTATAGTTAGGCTTCCGATCATGGCACTGGTCCTTGTGGAAGGGCTTCATTAACTGGTCAGGGATCTCCAATGGGATGCTGGAGGGACCGAGTCCAGTGAGTGGGGTATTGGAAGTGAGAGGAAAGGGTCTAACTTTAGATTGGGTGTTGCCGATTGATTCTGAGACACTGAGTGTGGTCTAAGAACCTAGGGATCAGGAGACAACCAGAGGCAGAGCAGAAATGTCTGAATATCCCAGACAGGAGGCACATGCTCAGGCCATAGGGGAGGAAAGTTCGAGAAGGGAGTGAGCCAGACCACACAAGAACTTCTGAGCAATGCAGATAAAGGATTGAGGTCATTTTCTAAGAAAGTTTTCCCACTTACTGTGCTATGATCTCATTTGTATTGAAAAGCGAATTTCGCAGATATATAAAATGACTCATGTACTAGAATAAAGAACAATGGCAAAGCCGTCGGTAGTTATGCCAGCTGCTTGACATGATAGCTCTACTCATAATTTTTATTTTATGCCTGTCTATCTACCCTACAAAATATGCAAGTGCATAATAAAAATATGTGTATCCTTGCACCCGTGGAGATCACTGTGGAGATAGACAACTGCTCTAGATTGCTGTGAACGGCAGGGCTAATTTTGCTCCCTGTCGTATATTTTTATTTGTCATCGCTGTGGAGAGCCAGAGCTGTTGAATATTTTCACGGCTCAGGCAGGCTCCCTCCAAGATGTTTAGGGTAGCCAGAGCTGTATATGAAAATGTACAGTGTTTATGCTGTTTCCTTTAGGGTGTTTTTGCCTGAAGGTATGTGATTGGCCAGAGGGCCTTCCCAGTTATAAAGAATAAAGTATTCTCTATTTTAATTGCTGTGACTGCTCTTGATGTGTTTGGTTTCTTTGGCAGTTTTTCATTGATTGCAAGTTTCCCCTGGTTTGATCTGTTTGAAACCTGGTAGGTTGCTGCCCTCTTGTGGGAAGCCTGTGGCACTGTGCTTCTTGCTGCCTTCCTTTCTTTGCTCTGTGACAAACTTAAGTTTATTGGAATAGAAAAGCGTGTTCCAAGATTATCTCTACTTGGAAAGTCACTGGAGTTTGACTATTACCCAACACATTAACTGCAACCATTCCTTTTTGGTGCCACTGATGGAGTTTACATGTCTAATGTGCTTCCGTAGGGTCTGGAGCGCTCCTGCTCTTCCTGGCGCAGCCCAGCCAGTAGTCCTGTGGTGAAGCTTATGTAGGTCTCTGTGTATGCTCATGGCCAATTCTTTTGTTTAAACAGCTGGGAGATGCAGGTGATATGCCTGCACTTTCCTCGTCTGTACTGTGCACTCACTGGTTTGTAGTTGTGTACAAACTGTGCCGTAGTCATTTTAGGCTTTCTCTTCCTTCATTCTCTTTTGGCTATCCGTACCCCTGTCTCTAGAACGCTGGGATTGCAGTCCCAGCGTAGAACCTCGCCACACTTCTAAAAGAAGCTGTGCCCTTTGACTCCGGCCCTTCTTCATTTCCATTCTGTTCCACACCAAGTCCTAAGTCACCTCGTCTGCTTCTGTCCCTGCAGACTGGCTTGTTTGTGATGTTTCATAGATGTGTTATCTGTGGTCTTCAGGAACTGACTCTTTCGCTTGATATAATGTTTTCAGGGTTCATCCAGCTTGTAGCACGTATCAGTTAATTCTTTTCACAGATGAATGATTTCCCATTACAGATATGCTTCATTTACTTTGCCCTTTATTGCTTGGTTGATGTATGCGTTATTTCCACTCTCTTACTATCAAGAGCAGTGCTTCTGAAACATTTCTCTGCCGATTTTATGTGTATCTGTTTTCACTCTCTGTACTTGTACTGAATGGATTTTTCTTTCTGATAGCTATCTGGCTTTTGAAGGAATTGTCAGATTGTTTTTCCAAACTGACATCATCAGTTGACCTTTGTACCAACGCTGTGTGAAGTCCTTCGCCCTCCGTATGCCTATGCATCTAATCGGAATGAAGTTGTAGCTCATTGAGTCCATGATTTGTGTCTCCCTAGTTGTTAATAATGTCTTGCATTCTTTAAATTCACCATAGAGAAATGTCCACCCAACCTTCTGTTGTTTTTAAAATTGATTGATGATTATTTATATTTCCTCCATGGGTAGTTTGTATAAAGACTTTTTTACTCTTTTACTTTCTATTACCTATATCCTTATGTTTACAATGAATTTATTACCATCATTATGTAGTTGGTTCTGTTATAGCCAATGGTTCCCCTTCTGTCTTTGTGCTACGGTATGTTGGCACAATTGTTACAATTATATTCCCTGCAACTACAGTTCAATTCTAGATATGAGTTTGGTGGAAATCAGTTGGCACCTGTGTGAATTAGTTGGCTATGAGGAATGCATGATAAAGTATTGTGTGTTTTTTTTTTTTTGCAAAATTGTGTGTTATATGTTTTATCAGGAAAATTTGCAGTATAGTAATGTGCGCACAGTGCCCCTCTTCCAGCACACTGCTGAGGACATTGCTACTACATTTAATCCTATTAATTTAACATTATCTATAAATTTTGGTTTAATATTCAATAAAACAAATTGATAGCAAGCCAGTGTGCCACTGACACTGTCTTCTGGCATTATGGTCTGTAGACTGCAGTGATGTTGGTTAGCACTGTGCCCTCTAGCCCACTCTCATCTGTCACTACGGTCCGTCTGTTGGTTGCAGCAACATTGGTAATCTCAGGCAGCCCCTTCATGGCTGTGGTGAGGTAATCAGTAGGTACAGCTTTCCTTTTGCGTGCGGAGAAAGTGTATGTTAATAATCGCTAGGAAGATAGGAAAATGTTCACAGTGAGGCGACGTGGGCGTGGCAATTGTCCGTTACTCCTCCAGCTTCAGACTTTTAAGTGTCTATATAGACTGTGACTCCATTTCATGTCACGGTGTCACAGTGACCCTGCGGAGGTGGGGAAGAGAGGGTGTGTTTGGCTTCTTGTGAGTGGTGGGGATTGAGCCCTGTAGTGCCCATGTCTTAAAGGATTGCTCAGGCGGCACTGCACAGAATGAGGCAGAGCAGTAACACTGTCTTTGAGACATAATGCTTTGTAAAGGATTTCCTCATTTGTGTGTGTCTGGGTGTGTGCACATGAGTGCAGGCGTTGGTGGCAGCCGGTGACATCAGGTCCCTGTAGCTGGAGTTAGAGGTTGGGAACCTCCTGACGTGGGCACCGGTTCTCTGTGTGAGTAGTACATGTCCTTAACCACTGAACTCTCTCTAGCGCCAGTGTACCTGTATGTGTAGTTTTTGATTTTATGAAGTGTTATTTGGGTTGACATTATAGTTGATCCAACTTATGGCTGTCTCTGGTGTAGTAAGTTTTTAATTTGCCGAGCCGAGTGTTTGCTATGTGTATACCTTTTTTACATTGTATTTGTGTGACATGTGTCCATATATTATCTAATTCTAATGAGTTTGTCTTGACTTCTTTTCCTTTAGTCTAATGAGCGGTGTCAAAAACAATGTTGGAAGAGGAATAAATGTTGCCTTGGTAAATGGTAAGAATAATTATTGTACTTTATCAATGTAATCAATGGGTGTATTTATGCTCCACACTAAAATTTACCCTTGCCACCAGAGTAGAAAGCACCACTCAGTACTGAAGCCTTTGCAACAAGGGTACCCTCTTGTCCAAACCTTTGCAGATGGAGACTTGGAGTCTAGTGATGGGTAGCATGTTTTCTTGGGCATATTGCAGCCATGTGCATTGTGTGGTGAGTTTCTTGTGAAGCTGCAAGCCACCAATCTGATACTGAATGGATGCAATCTAGTTGCGCCTTTCAGAATTCCTAATAAGGAGATAGGTAGGCAGGATTAAGGGTGTGTAAAATGACAAAGGATGGTGGACCGTTAGATAAGTAGAGGGGAGAATAAAGTTAATTTGTTGGAAGTTTTCAATACTGTCCATATTCTTCTCAGAGGTCATTTGTGCCCCTAAATTCACTGAATCCTGGACGTAGTGAGTGTTACAAAAGTAGATCTTAAGCATCCAGCCCATGAAGTGCAGGCTGCCTGTGCACTGCTTGCCTCTGCTCAGACACGTGTTCCTATAACTGCCTGGGGTGAGTAGACTCTACCAGCAGCAGGGCAGCCGACCCCCAGCAGAGAGAAGCTCTCTTTGCTCCAATCATAGGTAGTGTTTATATGACTTTGTAGTTTCTTTTCTCCAAGTAAAAATTTTAATGTCTCTTCTATTTAATTGATCTTCAAGATAAAATAAGTATAAATTTTATTTGGAAACAAAAGTTTTAATGTAGATTGTTGTTTTCGCTCTGATTTAAGTAGCTAATTTCTTTGCTGTAGAGGTTATGTGTTGGTAGTTAATGTCATGGCTTGCTGATCACACATGAAAGTGAAGTGTAGCATGGAACTGATCTGAAGTCAATGAGGCACAGCTATGTGTGTGCTTCAGATCGTAAGTTCTAGAAGCATTCTGTTGATGAGTTCATGCCCCTCGTTGGGTAAGACCGTTTTTCTATGCTTATATTTCAGCTGTGTGATTTAATGTGTATTCTGTCTCTTTCAGGGAAGACAGGGGAGGTAGTAGACACCAAATATTTTGACATGTGGGGTGGAGGTACGTACGACTTACCCTGTGTTCCTGCTGCTGATGCCAAACCCCTTTGAGGGAAAGCTGCCACTGTTTGCGTTTCTGCTTTGTTTCCCTGCGTGTCCAGCCATGGTTAAGTGGACTGTCGTGTTGCATGTGGTTTGGTTATGGTAGGAAAGTTCCTGTGATTGAGATTCCAGTGAGAATAAAGGACATTAGCGTCCCGTGTCTTGACAGGACAACTGACTAAAAACCCTGACTTGATTTCAATTTCTACCTGAAAGTCAGATCATTAGAAGACCAGTACAGCCAGTTCACACAGTTTTAGACTGAAGTGGCTTGTGTTCTCGAAAAGCAATAATCCCATCAGTCCATCCTGTTTCTACCTTTGTACTCTACTATTACAATAGCAAACATTTAGAAAATGCATAGACTTTTCCTTGTAATTTGCTGGACTCGGAACAAGCCACAGCTATTTTTCCCTTCCATGTTTGGGAGTCCTAGGAATAGGAAGAGGTCGCCATCAAATACTGGTGAATTTGAAGCAAAGACTGGCTCCTCAAAGAATGTTACCCCAAAGGGGAATGTTTCTTTTTTTAAAAAAAAAAAAAAAGAATATTTGTTTTCATTATTTTAATTGTGTGTAGCCGTGCGTCTTCATGTAGGTATGGCCATGTGGGTGCAGGTGGCTGAGGAGGCACTGGATTCCTGGAGCTGGAATTAGAGGCACTGTGAGCCACCTGGTGTGATGCTGGGAGCCAGATTCAAGTCCTTTGAAAGAGTAAAAAGTGGGCTGCTAATGTCTGAGTAGCCTAACCTTCCAGTCCCCAGGATTTCTTCCTCTTTAAGGAAGGCAGGCCGACCCTGGCTTATCTTTTTGATTCCCTGGCTTCTTTACATATGCGCTACAAGCTAGCTGCTCTCAGGCCTCCAGACATTTATGTTCAGTTTCCAGACAAGCTAACGTGTCTAATATTTCTTCAGCTTTTAATAAGACGCTATATATTATTTATTTCAGCTTTAGAGAATGTTTCATAGCTGTCAGACGTATATTAAATTACACTGTTCCCATCAATTTTAGATTCTGAGAGCATAATTGCTCTTAGTATAATTTATAACATAGAAACTCTTCCATGAAGCTGTTGAAATTGGGCATATAAACAGAGCTCTGGCATTGCTCTCACTGCCCATCACAGGAACCACATTGCTGCCAAAGACTCTTCCTGGTTCAGAAATAATAGCAGTTTAATGCCATCTTCTCATTTCAATGGGAATGATTTGTTGATATTTATGTTCCCGCATTGAAAATGCGCTTACTGTGAAATATAATCAATTAGAGAAAAATCTTTGGAATCTTCGATGTTGAAAAAAAAGAAGTTGGGAAGACTTGAAGTAATATAGTTTTGGAGTGGACTTAGGCTTGTGGTCTATAAGGAAAGCTAGCATTGCAGAGAGCTTACGATGGAAAATGCTTACGTCCACAACCAGTCTATTTGGCGACACCAGTTTGCACTCCCTGAGCTGGATTATTGGGAACTTCCTGTGGCTTGGTTTCCTAAGAGGACCAGTGTTGGCCATAATTAGTTTGGCTCTTACTCACTGTCTACTCTCCTTCCCCCAGTTTGTCACACAACGGTACACCTAGAAACTCTTTCTGAATCTGCCTGCCTACTGACTAAAAATGTTGTACAGAGGTCTCTGAGGATTGGATAAAAGTAGGGCTTTTCCCAGAAAAAGCACCCATATTAACATTCAAGGCCATGCCCATTCTAGTCCCCAAAGCTTCACATGGACCTGAGAATCAGGCTTCCTGTGGACTCTAAGCTCAGTTATGTATTTCTGAGAGGCCTCTGAGGCCCTCATTTTACAAGTGATGCGCTCACGTGACTTTCCTGTGGGTTTTTATTGGCCCCAATGATACAAGTATGAAAGATGATTCAGAACTGGGAAAGAAATCAGGAAGTGGAGGGACCATATTAAAGAATAAATTTGATTTTGTTTAGTGGTTTTTTTTTTCCTTCCCTGGGTGGACTTAAAAGCCTTGAATTTTTAAGCTTTCTCTGAGATTCGTCCATCTTACCTTACATTATTTTTCATTAGAAACAGGTGTTTTATGGAAACTGCATATGACATTAATTGTATAGATTTTTGTGACAGTAATTCCATTATTTCTAAGAAAATCTCTAACCCTTCTTTTTCTTCAGATGTGGCACCATTCATCGAGTTTCTGAAGAACATACAAGATGGAACAATAGTGTTAATGGCAACATACGATGATGGAGCAACCAAGTATGTAAAATTAAAGCCTAACAACTTTTGGCGCTATTACTTATCCTTTAAAAAGCAGTATATTTTTACTGAAAAACAAAATCTACTAAGTTGATAAGGGAACTATTGATAAGTGCTATCAGTTTTTAAAAATCCTATTTCCTTTCTATCTTTACATATAAAATTTCTTCATGTGTTATGATGAAATTTGAATCACATTGTACATAGTGTTTTGTAACTTCTTTTATATTTTGACAGTATTAAACTGTTTTCTCTAACATTTCCTTCTTTGTTTTTTGGATTAACATTCTTCAGTAGCATTTTTATGGCTCTTAGCAGTTTTACCTGTGGGCTCACATTTGTGAAAAGTTTCTTTGTAACTACAAAGTTTTTCATCTAATGAATAACATTCTTTTACATAATTTTTTCTTTACCTTTTATTATAACATTAGGGTAAATTTCTAAAAGTGAAATTAATGGTCAAGGACATAGATGTGAGGTGTGTGTGTGTGCATATGTGTGTGTGTGTGTGTGTGTATGTATACAAGATGGGTTCTTTTTTCTCTTATGTATATTTTCGTTTATGAGTTATCCTTTGACCATTCAAACTGATCCATATTGATTTGTAAGAGCCCTTTATATGTTAAGATTTTAATGAGTTCCTTTATTAAAAATACAGTTTTTTCTAGGCAGTTTGCCTTTAGTTTTGTCAAATTGAAGTATCTTTGACTTCTAGCAGATAGGGTAGCATTTACATATTTGAGACTGTAGGTTTTTCCTTTTAGTTTCTCTGACTCTTAAACTCGAGAAGTATTTTTCCATCTCCAAATTAGATAACCAGTAGATTTTCTCTTGCAGTGATTTTACCCTTTTCCTGTATTTTAAAAACCCATTTGTAATCTCCAGAGATTCCCAGTGTCTGTGTTATGTCAGGTTCTAAGATTACTTGGGTTTTCTCTAGTTCTTTTCTGTTAACCTCTTTCTTTCTGTCCACGAGGACACTGTTTCAGTTGCTTTTTGGCTGATTTGTCAAAATAAGTGTGCTTTATTCCTCTCTGATGGTTTTTTAAGAGCATTTTATGAGGGACACTGACATTGCATTTTCACTGACTCAACTTACGATAATGTTAAATCTATAAACTCGAAGCTTAGTGTGACTGGCAGGTTCAGCTGGTTTTACATAGCTAAGTAGTACAGAGTCTAATTATTCAAACTTTATTCGTTAAGAAAAAGCGACTTGTGCAGTGGTTTGTCTAGATTATGGGCTATTATATATATAATGTCAGCTTTTAACATAGACGCTCCCTTTCTATCTAGACACACGTGACCTTTCTTTTCCACCACATGCTTTTATTCCTGAGCTGATGGGAATCAGAGCTCTGATGAGATGCTGAGGTAGTCTTGAGAAGGTTGCACTGTGGGTGCCCTGAAGCCCACCAGAAGCAGCCAGCAAGCCTGGACAAGTTCTTAAAATCTCAGCTGTGTCCTTGGACTTCCCACCTGCTGGAGGCCAGTACCCTCCTTGTTTCCCAATTTGTAACAAAAGAAGCTGAGGGCATAGTGAAGAGATGCTGTCTTCTCAGGGCGAGCTCTCAGTTCTGTTCAACAGTCCTTATGTTGGGTAAATGGAATAGCAAAACAGTGAAAGCACTCCCTTGTCACCTGATACCAAAATATTTGAAGCTAATTGACATTTTTCTTTCAATTTTCCAGACTCCAATACACATAGCTTTTTAAAACCTTTTATCATATTAGGTTCTCGCTGGTTTCCCTTCCTGGCTGTGTTTCTTGGGCATTCTTTAGTTCGTTATTGTCTCTCTTAAAATGAGTGTCTCAAATTAAAGCCAGTGTTCCAGATGTGGTCTGGCCAGAACTGGCTACAGCGGAGACGCTAACTTGCCATGTTTCAGAGATTACATTTCTTTGAATATTCATGCAGACTGGAATTTTATTAGTTTTCTCGAAGCAATCAAATCACATTTTTGGCTCATAAATTTTTAGTCAAGTTAGATTGTTAAATTGTCAAATCTTTTCCTTTGATCTCAGCAGTTCTTTATTTTTTAAGCCACTGCCAAGTCAGGTTTTTCTCCGTTCTGAACTTGATTTTATTTAATGTAAATGAAGAACTTTATATTCATTTATTCCTGTTAGATTTGATTGTACTGATTGGGCCTGCTTGGTCTTGAGTCTGACGTGTGTCCTAGGAGGGTTCTGTGATCCAGGCTTTGTACTCACTCCAAAGCCATTCATGTATCTAAATTTCAGCCCTTGATAAAAATGTTTACGAAGGGCAGCATGCCGCCAAACTAGAGACCTAGTTGCTCACTGGATTCTTCTGTTAATCCATTGCAGGAATGGCTTTGCGGACAACTGCCAGTGTCCTCTAGTAGGCGTGTCGTCCAGCTGCAACTTAGTTCCTTTACTCACGACAGCTTTTTTCTGAGGCTATCGGTTGCTAACTTGAAACTCATAGAGGAAACTAATTACAGTGCCCTGATCTGCTGCCATGGAGGTTATGTTTCAGAGATGTCATTTAGTTTGGCTGGATTCGCTCCTGTGCCCTTCCAGCTACCCACCCTGCCAAATGCCTCCCTTCATTGTTATACTTACAAGGGCTTTTTGTTGTCTTCTGAGCTAGAGTTTTGTTAGAAATAGGAATTTGTTTTATCGGAGTCAGAGTTATAGGTGTACATTGTCACTTCTGGCTTTAAAGTGCAATTCTTGACTCAAACTTGTGTGCTCTTGTTTGCCCAGCAAGCACTTCACCACCAAGCCATCATCTCCTTGGCCCTGTTTGCCTTAAAAACAAAGCAAAAACTGGATAATCAATCAGCATGACTATTTCTCAGCATTCCTTCATTGCCTGTGTGGTTCGTCTAGGGTTGAGGCCTCTTGAGTGCCCCTTCCCTCCCATGTGCATGTCTGTTGTTATTCTTGTTCAGGTCATGTTTAGGCGTGTTTGAGACCTCAAGCCTGCCACTACTGATATTTCTAGGAGATAAAAAAAAAATCTCACAGCATACTTTCTGTTCCTCTGGCTCTTAGCATCTTTCTTCTCTTCTGCGATGATAACCGGAGCCATGGAAGTACCAGCATATGGGCAGAGCATGTTGTATGTATTTATTTAGGAACACACATCACCACCACCAAGAGTCTATACGTGTGGCTCATGTCTTTAATTCCAGCACTCTGGTGGAGGCACAGGAAGGCCAGCTTGGTCTACGTAGTGAATTTCAGGACAGCCAAAACTACGTAGTGAAACCCTATCTCGAAAAAGAAAAAGGAAGGCCATGAATTGAATTGGGAAGAGAGCAATGAAAGGGATATGTGGGAGGACTAGGAGGAAGGTTGTCATCTCAGAAATAATTAAACAAAGGTTACTTTTAAAAATAAAATACAAGATTTACAAAAAGAAAACCCTGGAGTATTAAACTTTTAATGTCTTAACATCTCTATTTTTGTTTATAAAACAATTGTTGCTTCCTTAGATTGCATCAGGAGTTTCCTTTAGAAACTTTGTGTGTGATGTATGTGGACCCAGAGGCTTAGATTGTATTTAAAATACATACCTGGAGTTTGTTGAGTTATGGTTCTCTTTTTCCACCACCCAAGCAATGCTTGCCTCCCTGGGCAGATGGCCTTGATCAGACAGTATCCTGTTCTCTTTTTGTAACACCAGGTTTCTTCATTACACTTTGTTGCTACTCTTTTTGTCTTTGTAGCAGATTTTTTAAAAGTGGTTTTGAGTCCTGTTTCATTCTGACACACTTCGTATAGTATTACTAAAAGCATCCTCTTTAGTAATGTGCTTTGCTTTAGACTTTAAAAGTTTTCCTGTTTTCAATTAAGTACCGTCCTATGGTAGCACTAATTTAGAAATTACTTCCCTCCCCAGATTGTTATATTGTTAAAATTATTTTTGTTTGCTTGCTTGTTTTTGCATTTATTTTATTTATTTGTTGGGGTGGGGGAGGGAGTACACAGCACATGTGTGAAGGTCAGACGATAGTTTTCAGGAACTGGCTCTCTGCCTTGTGGGCCCAGGGATCAAACGTAGGCCACCAAGCTTGTTGGCAGGTGTTTTGACCCACTGGGATATCTCCTTGACCTATGTTTGCTTTCTTTCAAAGAACTACATTCTCATAAGAGTTTTCGAGGAACTGTGTTTCATCTCTGGTCTCTTTATCCACCTGTGGTTACATTTATTTCTTAGTCTTCAGACTCTAGAGGAGTGTAACTGTTTTCTTCCAGAATTCCTGGTACTTATATGTCCTAGCTGGTTCTTTCCTGCTGATCAGAACTGATCCCAGAGCCTGGTTCCCCCTTTTCTGCTCTATGCTTGGGAGAGGAGACTCGGCTTGACTGGATGGCACAGACCTCCTTTCCCAGTAAGAATGGAACCTGAGCAGAGCCTTCCGTCTCTAGTTGTTCCTCCCTGTGTTGTGGGGCGTTCACCAGAGAAGACTACTCAGACATGGGTTTGAGCCAATAGTCTTTGTCAGCCGGCAGCTACACTGGGTGTTCAGGAACCCAGTAATCTCAGCCTTTCTCAGGGTGAGCTTTTAGGCATCAGAATCATGTCCTGGGTGACACCCTTCAGTTCACAAGAACCGTTCGTGGAAGCAGAACTGCATTAGCCATTTAGAAACTTTCCCAGTACTGTGCACTTTGACAGATTAGGTCTTCGTTTTGTTTAGCAGGTAGCACCATGCGTGTTGAGTTTTATGGCCTGGATGGCACTTCCATCATGGAGTCAGTTATACTAAGGTTTTGGGTCCTACTAAGATCTGGGGCCCTATTACACCTGTTTCTGTTCTGAGTAAACCCTATGCAGCATTAGGATGGCTTTGAAAACCTGACCCCTGGCTTTGTTTCTTTCCTGTTGTATTATTGGCAAGTTTTTTTTTTTTTTTTAAATTTATCTTAAAGAAAATTCTTCACTAAAATAATCGATTCTACATAATCCTTTAAAAATGCATTGCACGTTATTTATTGTGGATGTGTGAATGAGCAGTCATCCTCTTCCATGCTGTGCACATGGAGACCAGAGGAGAACTTGCCAGAGTTCCTACTTCATTCCATCATGTCTATCCTGGAGACCAAACTCAGATCTTCGTGCATCTTGTGTAAGTGTGTATACCCTTGAGGACGTCAGGTGTCCTCTTCTTGCTTTCTGCTTATTCCCTTGAGACAGTCTGTGGCTGCATCTGACACGTACCCTTTCTCACCCGGGCCGTTGGTTAGCAAGCCAGCCTCCCATAGCATCTCGCAGCCTCTGAGCTCTCCCTAGAACCAGGGATACAGGCATATGTGGCCTCATTGGTGTTTAAGGGGCATGCTGAAGCTCAAACCTTCCTCATGCAGTCTTAGCCACCAAGCCATCTGCTTAAGCTTTTTAAACTGATTGCTTCAGAAGAGCTCAGCTAGTGACTACCAAACTAAAACACTCAGCATTAGCATAACCCCTGTATTTGGGGGGGGGGTGGGAGCGTTGTTACTATTGTTTGTGAATTTAGCATTCATTATTCAGTTTATCAAGATTGTAAACTGTACTTTTTCTGAGGAATCAATGTGAATGGAGCCCCATGGCTCTCAGGAGGCAGTGAAGTTGGCACCCTGGAGCCTACTGCCTCCCATCCACATTGCAGTATGTTTTACTCTCCTTCCAGTAACACAGCTCATCTGCCTGTGTAGAGAGAAGCAGAGAGTTCTTTTCAAAGTAGCCAGACAAGAGAGCACGTAGAGAGACTGTATGTGTAGAAGAACCGTGACTTCTGGGGAGGCAGGGCTCGGCCAGTCCTTTCAGAGTTGCTCCGGTGCAGAAGGTGCTCCACAGCAGAGCCAACCATGGGAAGTGACAGCTGAACCCGTGAGGCAGAGCCAGAAGCATGTGAGCAGTCTGTGCAAGGGTCCTCACAGACCCACAGACTCAGCTGGCATGGCTCTTGTTTTTTTCTCTTCCTTTTTGGTTTTTTGAAACAGGGTTTCTCTGTGTAGCTTTGAAGCCTGTTCTCTCTCTTTCTCTTTTTAATACTGTGTGTGTGTGTGTGTGTGTGTGTGTGTGTGTGTGTGTGTGTGTGTGTGTGTAAATGCCCTCAGAGGCATTGAAGTGAGGCTACGCATGGTCGTGAGCCACCCATTGTGGTAACTGGGAACTGAACTTGAGTCCTTTGCAGGAGCTGCACCAGCCCTTAGCCACTGTACTCTAAATATTTATTATTTGTTTTTTTTTTTTTTTGTTTGTTTGTTTTCATGGGCTCCTTTTGAACTTAGGCAATATGCTCCTTTTCGGTCCTCTTACTCACACTGCATCTTTTCAGAAGTGCCTCTGGTAGGCTGCATGTTCTGGGGGCTTTTGCTTATTTTCTCACTGATTCTGGTGAGCTTCCTCCAGGGTGTCAACGGCATTCCAGCTCTGTTTGAAACCGTTCCTGTGTCCCCTGGATGTGACTGTTTGAATAATCTGTGACAGCTGGATGTTACATCGGTGCGTTTCATATTTTATAAAGCCCCCCCCCTTTAAATGCAAAGCACCACACTTTAAGTCAGTTTAAGATGGAGTTCATTTGTTAGGGCTTTAGAGAACGGAAGGCTGCTACAGGCGTGGCTCAGCACCTTCCTCACTGATGGTCCTGCCGTTTTCAGGTGGCGCACGCTGCTCCACGTGTTGCCAGGACAGATCCCTGTAGGTCTATAAAAGTCGCGTTGCTGTTGTTGTTGGGGGTGGTTTTGTTTGTTTATGCAGGACTTCGTGTCAAATAGCCTGTGTGTCTGACTCTCAGTTTTCCTTTTCTAGCTCCATAGCTGGTGTTCATCACTCTGTTTCTGCTCTTTGTGAGACAGGAGAGGGAATCACTCAACCTTTTAGGGATCCCTGCAGATATTTTTAGTGGCACCTTTCAATTGAGAGTTTGTCTGGAGGCTGACTTTCATTCCTGTCCTCCTGGTAAACATTTAGCCCACATGTGGTTCCGACACCCATTTTTATTAAATAACGAAAGGACAATTTATATATCTCTTCTCAAAATTTGTTTTAAATAAAAGGCAGTGCTAAGAAGCCCCAGCATCCATCAGCATTCACTTCTCTTCCATTGCCATGGAATTCACAAAGCTTTGGGGAGTGAGTGAAGACGCTGGCTGTGTATGTTAGCAGGGCCGTGGTCTCTCTTGATGATGCACGTACTTAGAAATAACTAAGTGATGATAAACTGTTAGGAGATGCGGCTGTTTACGGGGCACACTCTGACTGTTTGCTTTATTTCTGCCTTTCATCACTAAAGAGCTTGAATAGGGATGTTGTTTTAGACATTTTTTTCCTGTATTCATTTTTTTCTGTTCTCTGATTTAATCTGAAGTGTTCAATGAGTCTTTGTAAGTGTTTAAAAAGTGTAATGCCCCGTGTTTATGTCTCATCCTCTTTTTCAGACTCACCGACGAGGCACGGCGGCTCATTGGTGAGCTGGGGAGTTCGTTCATCAGTAGTCTTGGTTTCCGAGATAACTGGGTCTTCTGTGGTGGGAAGGGGATTAAGACCAAAAGCCCCTTTGAACAGGTTAGTGTCTGAGTTTTTCTCATATAATATTCTCAAAACATTTATTTAAAAATTATATTAAGTGCTGGGCAGTGGTGGTGTTCTCCTTTAATCCCAACATCTGGGAGGTAGAGGCAGGTAGACCTCTGAGTTTAAAACCAGCCTGCTCTACAGAGTTAGTTCCAGGACAGCCAGGGCTACATAGAGAAGCATGATCTGAACCCCGTCCCTCCCCCCCCCCCAAAAAAAGAAAAGGTATAAGAAAATTAAATTAAGCAAATACTGAATATATCCAAATAGTTCTTATTAGTTCTTGGTATATAATTAAAATAATGATGACTTTTAAAAAATTTTTCAAAACTTAAAATTATTACTCTCTTATTTGACAGTGCATTATCACCCTCAGTTATTAAGGATTTCAGCTATGCTTTAATGCTGGAACAGCTGAATTTGCAGGTATCTCAGAACTCAAACAGAATATAAACTTTTCGACAAATAATCCTTTAAAAACATTTGTAGATTTTTCTTTACACAAGTTTTTTATTTTTGTAAGGTTTGCCACATCGCTCCCTGCCCCCAAAGGTCACTCCTTTAATATCTTGAGCTGTAAGTTATGTTACTGCATTGTTGACCTGTGTTACTGAAACAAGACTGTGCGGGTTATGCCACTGCAAGTTAGCAGATTGCAAACATTCATTAATCTGTGCACTGCCGTTGTGTCCCCCCAGCACATAAAGAACAATAAGGATACAAACAAGTACGAAGGATGGCCCGAGGTGGTGGAGATGGAAGGATGCATCCCCCAGAAGCAAGACTGAAGGGAACATGAAGACAGGAGGGACGCACTTTGATTCTGACGGCGGCGGCACGTTGTAAAGCCGCCGCTTCGTGTACATATTCTAGCAGCATGCAGCCGTCCAGGGTGTGCACGAGCAAGATCATCTCTGTCGAGTCCAGGATTATTTATTGTTAACATAAATGACTACCTTTGTAAATAGCCCTCAGATCACTAAACCCCTTTTAAGCACATTTCCCTACAAGAACAATGTGTAGACTTCAGTGGGTAACCAGGCAGGCTGCATAGACATTGATTTACATTCTGGTTGCTGTGAAACTCTGTCCTGGAAAAACATGGCTTTTAGGGAGGAAATTTTATTCGTACATATGTCTCTGTATAAATATCTGGCATGTGATGACAGTATCCTTTAAATTAAAGAGATTTTTGGCTCGTTGTGTGTATAATGTTATCTTACGGTCTGGCTCCTGGCATACCTCTTTTCATAGTCTTTATTTTTCCTTCCAAAGAAAGCAAAAAATAAAATATTTCACATGAAAATTTTCATCAGGTTTGTGAAAAGCACAACGGTTTTTTTAATACACTGAAAATGAACATTAATATAGGTGTCATTTGGGGCTCATCTTCTAGATTTTGTGTTAGCAGTGTAAAGTATGTGATTTTGTATAAGCTTTTTAGAGTCAGCCTAACGGTGGAGAACCAGGCCAGGTCCCTTCCTCGACCTAACCAGGTCGTTCAGGCCCCCTGGGCCCGGCACTTGTCTGCTTGGTTGCCGTCCCTGAACCACGTGGTTTTAGAAGAGGATTTCTCTACTGTCACAGCTTTGATGTGTAAACCAAGAACTTCTGTTATTTACTTCTACCTTCATAGTAGCAACCGTTGCCTGAAGTTGCAGCAGAATATCTTAAAAAGCCCCGGTTACTTTATTAGGGCACTAAATACCTATCATATGTGACATGTATGGAATACTTAAAACGCAACATAAACAAATGGAGGGCTCGTGCTGCCTTTCATGGCGACACTTAAAATTCGAACCTAAAATTTAGGTGGCTTGTATAAAAAAATCAAAAAGCAGTATTTGCTATTTTGTTCAAAGCTGGAAGCAGTTCATATATTCCTTGAATATTGCTGGCCTTGTGTTACTGTTTCTTCTCACAAACTGAATGTAGTGGTTCATAAAGAGTCATGTCTTCTGTCTTCAGGCAAGTTGTGTAAACTTTTAAGAGTTCTGGTGCTTCTATTTCTAACTCATGCCCAACATGCGTGTCTTGACATGTAAAATATTTCCCTTGATTCTGTTAGTCATTTTACAGTTTCTGGGGATTGGAAAATAAATGTTGCAGGTTTTTTGGTTTTTTTAATAATGTAAGTACTCTTGGTTGCACATTGTGAATTGTGTGTGTGTGTGTATTTGACAAAGTACATACTGTATCTGCAGAACATCACATGACTGTCTTTTTTGACAATTTTTTTTAGTACTTCTTAACATTTAAAAAATTAAGTCTTTGCATTAAACACAGTAATATTCTCTGGATATATTTGAACATGTGTAGACATTAAGTTGCTTGACAACAGACTATCCCTTTGGATTTTACAGCCCGGAGAGATGGCGTTTGCGGTTGTATAAAGTGTGAGAAGGGTAACACTGGCTATGGAACCGCTGCAGTGTGATCGTTTTCGTCTGGCTCCTGTCTTGTGTTGGTTGCACCAGCATAACTGGAAGCAATAATCGACTGTTTTACGTTCACATCCGCCTTAGAAGTGAAACAGTGCTCATCTGGTGTTGAGAATTTTCTTTATTAAAATCAAAACTCTAACACTGGCGTGTAGTCGTTGAAGTGATGAGAGAGGCCTGCGGATGCATTTCCATCTGAAGTCACAGGTGCTTCCCTAGCAGAGCTGTGGGAGGTGGGTGTTAGAACAGGAAGGGGAAAATAAGTGGGTATCTGGGCAATAAGAAAAATAAAGAGGTTTATATTCTTTATTTTAACTTGGTTAAAGTTAAATTCATCGTTTTCTTTTGTTATATTTGTTTTTGAATAAATCAGCCAATTTGCAAATTTTATAATTTAGCTTGTGTTTTGTATTTCAAAGGTATGCACAAATTATAATTTGATCTGAAAATGATGCATTGTTTATTCTGTTTTGTCAGCCCTCTCTCCCAATCCATTTTAAATGAAAAAGAAAAGAGAGATGCCCTGTGCCCAATGAGCACAATGAGCAAAGCAGTTTAAATGGAAATGCATTTGACATCTTTTCAAGTCAGTATGAAATGGGGATGCTTGTTGACTGGGTAAAAGATTTGCCACTCAGCCAAGTACTTCCGCCTCTTCAAATGCTTATGGTGTGGAGCTGTAGAAACTGGAAATGGATTTTACCTTCTATAAAGCATTCTAAAAGTTCTTGTCCTTACCAGGAAAACTTTTCTACCACAAACTTGGTTTGATTGTCACATGCCAAACGTCCAGTCATTCCCCACCTCTTAAACCCCTTCTTCTCTTGTTCCTTCTTGAAACTCTTGGCATCCATGAAATCAGAGCAAGATGGGATGAAAAATTGTCAGGCTTAGCCATGGAGGGGCGATTGTTTGTTGCCAGGTAGGATAAAGGAGCATCAAAGGAAAGGGTTGAGGCTGGTGAAGGCCCCTTGCGGAGTCTTAAGTCTTCCTCCAGCCGAGGGGGTACACCGTGAGAGGAGGGGGTACACCGTGAGAGCACCGTACCGAGGAAGCAGTTCTGTGGTGGCCAGAGGACAAAGGGATGGTCAGCCCTGAGGTTAGGTAACAGCGAGTACTAAACTCACTGTCCAGCTCTGCTTTAATTCGGCAGCGTGGAGTGCACTGAACATGGAGTGAACTTGAGACTGTATTAATAAGGATGTTCCAGTATTGGGGACAGTTAATTTGTGGACATGCCAGCTGCTAACATTTCATAGAATTAGCTTCTGTTTGCTTGGTAACCAGAGAGAAGAGGGCCTACAACCTTAAAGGGGGACATTCTGTGAGAGGAAACCGTGTAGCACACTGCTTAACCCCACAGATGTGCCTGAGTGTGCCCTGTGTGTCCACTGGTTGTGGTTTGAATATTGTTAGTTTCCCGTAAAGCAGTGCTAGAGTGTTTACGGTGCCAGCCAAAGGACAAAATACTCATTAAATCCAGTTACTGATGCCTATTGCAGACTAGGAGACTTCTAGATCCTGAAAAGTTACCAAGTATACATCTGTGGTTTACCAATTCTCCTAAGCCAGACAGGATCCAGTCACTGAAGGGACAGCGACCTTATTCCCAGATGAGATGCCGCTGCATGTGAAGCTATCCATCTCCAAGGCTCCAACTCACTTTCACATTCTATCTCATTCACTACTCAGAACACCAAAGGTCCCGTCACATGCAGAATCCAAGATTGCATTTCTTGCTAGGTGGTCAGTATTTCAAATCCAATAAAAATGGGGTGGGGTCTGCCCACCAGGCTAGCTATGAATGAAAATACGAGGAAACTTATAGGGAACCCAGACCTTGGTCCCTGCTCCTAAGAACTGGCTGCAGGGCACCATGAGAACATTAGGGCGGCAGGACTTAGTTGCAGTCCCACTAACACTTGCCTCTTGCTTAGAAGGGCCACTGAGAAAGTGCCTTGCCGTCAGGGCTGTCTAGGCAAAGGAAGACTCTTAAGTGGGAATTTTGAAACTTTTATTATTATTGCTATTATTGTTTACTTTGGGGGATTTCCAAGTACATCTTCCACAGCATGTTAACCACCATTCAAATGAACTTTGCTTTACCCTTGAGGTTGGTATCACCATTTGGATACAGCTTGATGTATCCAACAAACTCAACCTAGGGACAAGTGAGTTCTCTGCCAGGTCTGCCTTTCTGCATCACCCGTGAAATATGACAGCCCATTGTATATCCACTACCAAACAGAAATGTCATCTTCTGTAGATATGTCCCTTCAAGCAGAGAAGGGTTAATACCCCTGGAACTCAGGTTTTAACTAAGAGACCAATGTGATTCTCAAGTGTCTTTATCTTAAAAGTAAATGTCAAGCTTTGCATTTTGATTTTGTTCATGCATGATGACATTAACGCGGAAATCTGAATCATTTTCAAGCTCAGCTCCAAAACTACTGTGCTTAGGTTTAGTGCTGTTGGCAACTAAATTGGGAACTTGATTGGAGACCTGCATTCTTTGACGAGAGCAGAAATGAACAGCAAAAACGTCTTGGGAGTTCAGTTGTGAATGTAGGGAAGATTTAAGAGTGAATCATGTTGGGCACTGTCATCTGGATGTGTTCAGTTCACCCACAAGCCAGTAGTCAGTAGTGCGTGTAAGCTGGGCAGGTCCAAGATTACAGAACAGGAGGTTCAGTTGCTTAGTTTCCTTAGGTGTGAGGAATAGGGTCTAGGTATTTGCTCTAGACAATGCTCTGCCCTCAATGGTTTTCAGCAGGTAGCTGTGAGATACCAGATAAATGAATGAACCTGTTCCTAAACCACAGACGTTGGAAGCTCTTGGTGAGCATGAGGTGGAACGCCAGCAGAGTGGTTAATTATGTGTTTTGCAAATACCGTCAAACTTCTGTTATTATGGAAATATTCTGGAGTGGGTCCCCCATGGTTCTGAATCCCAGGGGCATGTTGGATGTGGGACCCAGTGTCAGGTATTGTGGCAACTAGAATTCTGAGGTTTCTATATTTAATCAGTGAAGTTCAAAGTAGTATTTTGAGAAATAATTGGTTGGTTATTTGGAAAGAGAAAACATTTTCAGGTTGGCAAAAGGAAAAATTTCTCAAAACAATGAAATTTGTTTTTGTGACATCATCTTGTTCTTATTAAATAGAAGGCATATCAGAGACTGTACCCATCCCACTGACATCAGTTTTCCTGCCTTCAGTCTTACTGTATGCTCGTTTATTTAATTTTATTTTTTGCCCAAAGAGCTTGAGTGCAGCAAATATTAGTTTTCTGGGAGTTTAAGATACGGGGTGAAGAGTGGAGATTATATACTGAGAAAAAGCAGATTGTTGATTTAATTTGTGTGTCCCCTCTGCTTGCCTTAGAGTATAAGTTGTATTGAAATATCCAGTAATATATGGTGATGGCCTTTGCGCATCAGAAAGACTCAATGAGGACACAGGTTTACCTTTTGTTATCATAGAGGCCCAGATCTAGGTCAATATAGGGTATGACCACAGCTGTTAGGTTGTTACTAATGGTTCTCAGCAGCTGTGGAGGTCACCCCTGGTGCTAGACCAGCCATTTAACAGAAGTTAGTCTTTATTCCACCACATTTTGCTTCCAATTCTTATGAATCAGATGATTCTGCTTACTGTGCTCATGAAAAAGACACGGATGAACCTCGGTTTGAGTTGACTCAGCTCATATTTACTGCTGTCTCCTCTCCGTAATCACTCAGAGGGCCGCTTTCTCTAGCATTTCTTTTCAAAGTTGTAACCTGGTGCAAACCCCCTCTGTGAGACAGAACATTGCAAAGGACAAATGTTTCCTGTTTTCTGAAAAGGATACCTTGTGACGCAGTTGGCTCTAAGCACATCAGCAAGGGCGTATTTATTTTATGCTGACTTAAATTGTTTTGTTATTTATTCAGATCATTTCTTCTTGGGAGATTGATAGCTTCTTGGGTAATCTAACTGTTAGCAACGTGGGGATCTAAAATAGAGGCTAACTTAGATCACTTTGAGCTCCTTAACCAAGTTTATATAACTGAACTATGTAGAAACAGCTGCAATTTGATGATACTTACAGATCCCGCAAAGTCTTTCCATGGTGTAAACCTAGTCCATTGGTGATTTGGATACTGTGTGATGCACAGTAGCAATGTGGCAGTGGATGGCACAGAGACAGCTGATCCATCCTGTGTGAGCCTGGGAAGCTACTTGACTGACAATTACTATGCTAACCTCCCTCATCTGAGAAATGGAACCACAAAAACGGTGCCTAATTTATGGGACTGTTTTGTGCATGTATATATTATGTATATGATATTTATTTTGGTCCATATCAGCTATACAGCAAATGCTATCAAGGTGATTACTAAAGTTATATTTTCATTCAAAGGAAATGAGTCTCTCCCATCTCTCTCCGGTATCCACTATGCCTCCTTTCATGCTATGACATAGTTCTGCTCTTTATCCAAGACATGTAATACTTGCTGCATTGTAAAATTGAAATTAAAGCCAGAATCAGTACGACTTAGCTTTCCTTAGAAAGGTTTGTCTTGTGGATTATGTGTGGTTCTTAGAGAAAGAATTTGAACTTTTCCTTCATCACATCAGCGTAGCAGATCATAGCACTCTGAGTTAAGGACCTAACCAATTAGTGGCTTATTTTTCCAGGCTTTGAGAACTTACGGGAGATGATACAAAAACTACTAGCAACTCACAAAGGGCTGCCACTTCTCCTCCCATGCTTCTCTTTTAGTAAAAAACAACTTCGTTGAATTTTAAGGGTCACGGTTAAATGTTCAGTACTGATCTTAACAGTGGAACTGTTCATATCAGCACGAAAAATTCTTCTGAAAATGTGTGTTTCAAAAATATGTGCTGTGAGTATCACATGGTTCTAAAGCTGCAAGGGCATGTGAAATAATAGCAAGTAAACATATTTAATGAAGTGTCCTTATTCTTGCTATAATGTGTAGTTCCTTTAACTATAGAACAGAGGAAATACCATCCAAATTGGGAGTGGGGGATACTGTGATGTTTATATTCAAAATAGCGAATAAGTTCTATAGCATACTGTTATCAGAGAAATGCTTTCTATATTCCTATATCAGAGGTTATAGATGCTATTGTTTAATGTACTTTTCCTTATTATTATTATTTTTTAAAGATAGAGTTTTACGATGTAGACCTGACTAGAATGGAACTCCCTATATAGACCAGGCTTCCCTGGAACTCACTGAGATCTGCTTGCCTCCACCTCCCAAGTTCTGGAATTAAAGGTGTGTACCACCACACCTTGTTCAGTTTTCCTAAATTTCATTTTAAGATGATCCACTGTCTCATATTAGTTTCAAATCATAAAAAAAACCAACAAAAACTTAAATTCATAAGTTGAAAAAAATACATTAGTGGAACTGCTTTCATATACACAGCCCTCAGTATTTGGGCTTGATCCGTCTGTCTGATAGCTCTGTGTGAGGCCAGACACTGCAAGCACACCACTAGAACCAGGCGTGGTGGTCACTCTTGTTCCCTTATGCCCTGGTTTTCCTCTATGCCCAATCTCCTCCTCTCTACTCTCAAACTGCCTAAATTAGTTGTAGTTGAAATCCTACTGCTGGTGCCCAGCAAGGGCTCAGATTGCCACTAGACAGGTAAGAATGCCTGTCGCCTGTCCCCAGCGCCCAGTTGTCACTGTGATTGGCTTAGATATAAGCACATTTAACCAGTCGATTCTAACATCTACTCAGAAGATCTTTGCCAGACCTTCCGGGAAGGCAGCTTTTCCTTGTCTTTGGTGTATGTAACAAGAAAATGACCTTCGTTTTTTTTTCTCAGAAGGTTAGGTCTGTAAATGTGGTAGCCATGTGACCAAGAGAGGCAGAGATGGAGCCGCCAGGGCTGCAAGCATTTGGGGCACACAGCCACAGAGCCTGGCATTCAGGACAATGCCTGAAAGTGACAGGGAGACCTGAGGCTAAGGACTGTGGTGGGCACTTACTAATAATTCTTCCTCTGACCCAGTTAAAATGTTGAAGTTTGCGATTTCTGAGTCAATATGCTTCCTTTAATGTTTAAGTCAGTCTGGTCTGGGTTTGCTGTTACTTGCAACATAAAGACAGATAGGTGAAAAACCCATGGCTGACTGTAGGGGTGATGTCTAAGGTAAGAAGGGAAGGAACCCAGAGACAGTGTGGGAGTGAGAAATTCATTCCTTCTTGGTATCATAGAACAGACAGGCACGTAGGGACTGGGTTTCTGATGCGATGGCTGGAGTTACCAACTACTAGTGGATCAGAGGGTGACAAATTCTCCGTCAAGCGATAGGGTAATATGGAAAATTTTCTAGTTAATAGAATAAGCAGTTAATGTGCTATAGTCTTTCTCTTTAAAAGTAAAAGGGTGATTATTTTCAGTGCAGATAAATTAGTTACTTTGCAGAAAGAGCATGAGTGTGCCCCGCCCCAAATTAGAGTCAGAGAATAACAAGGAACAGGAAGCAATTTTTTCAAATTAGCACAGTATTTGTTCATTTGCCATGTCCATTATTTCTCATTTAGCAAATAGTAACTGCTAGACGTTAAGGGTCACAATTAAATGCGCAGTCTTGATTTTCTTAACATCAGAATTTGAGATACCTTCCATAGGTTTGATTTTCATGTTGTTGTTCAATATTGATTTAAAAATTAATAGGAAAATTGAGATCTTTGATAAATATCTTATTAATAAAAAGAATATTCTTTGTGTCCATCATGAGCTTAGAAGATCTATTTTTCCATATGATTTGAAAATATTTAACAAAGTATGAAAGTATAACCATTTACATTAAAATGTAACCTTAGATACAGCCCTGTGATGTTCCAATAGGTATCTTGTAAAATATGAACATACATATGTGGATATTAAAATAAAACAGAGGGACTAGGGATTTAACTCAGTGGTAGAGTATTTGCAAGGCTTCTGTCCTTAGATTCAAAAGAGAAAAAGAAAAAAAAAGAAAGGAAAGAAAGAGAAAAGAAAAACAGTACTCAATTTTCAAATGGAAAGACAACATTGCATAAAATTTAATAAATACCCAGGGTATCAAGTTCACCATTATTCTGGCTTAGATTCCCTTTCCCAACTAATACCTTTACTCTGAAATTGTTAAAATAAAGCAGAGATAAGGTTGAAAAGAGTTCAGTTATCTGGCTATGAAATAAGACAATCTTTAATACTTTATAACATACTTTAACCTATAGCATCAAAAACTGTCATTTTCAAGATATCCAGGGCTATGCAGAGAAACCCTGTCTTGAAAAAACAAGAAAAAAAGTTTTGTTTTTCTTAAAAGAAGAAAGAAAGCTGTCATTTTGGCAAGAAATAAACATCCGGGCAACAGCCTCAACTACTTTCTTTTTCAATGCTTTAAGAAAGAATTAGTGGTGTGAAAAAGGAAAGGTTATTGTTACTTCTTATTGTAGTCCTCTAAGACTTGGATCATAAATGTCTTTAAGTCTTAATATATGTCACATAAGTTAAATACTATATTTACAAATTATAAAACTTTTAAAGCAAAATACTATACAAAATACTGTCTTTATATAATTAGGGGGCTTTATCTTCTTACTCCCATTTTTTTCCTTATCCTTTTTGGGACCTCGCTTCCCAGCATATCACAGCTGAGTTTTTGATGGTACATACCAGTCTATAATAAAAGGATAAATCCAAAGATTAAGAGTGAGATAAACTCTGCAAAGCTTTTTCACTCCCTAGACAAATCCTCTTAGTTAAAGGCACCTAAAAATTCAGCTCATGCCTCACTCCTTACATTTTGATTATTTTTATTGCTTCATATCTTTAAAAATACTTTGACTTTTTTTTGCAGTCTGAAAGCATAAACAAGCACCTGCCCCTTAGTTAATTTTCAGTCTCCTCTCTCTAAGCACAAAGACTCAGTATAATCAATTCTATTAAAATACTGAGGGAGAATGCAAATCAGGTGTACTGCTCCTTTGCTCCTATAAGAGATATCTTTAAAACATGATCGCTGTGCACATGCCATGACTGGTTTCTGCATCTGTATCCTTGGTCTTGACTCTTATCCTGAGCCTGCCTGGACCAGGTCTCCAGATAAGAACTTTTTTCTTTCTTTTTTCTTCCTTTCCTTTCCTTTCCTTTCCTTTCCTTTCCTTTCCTTTCCTTTCCTTTCCTTTCCTTTCCTTTCCCCCCTCTGTCTTTTTCTTTTCCTTCCTTCCTTCCTTCCTTCCTTCCTTCCTTCCTTCCTTCCTTCCTTCCTTCCTTCCTTCCTTCCTTCCGTTTCTATTGCTTAGGGGACAGACTGATGTTCCCCATATGTCAATGTCTATTCACAAAACCATCCAAAGGTGACTGCCAACCTTTTCAATTTTAGAATTTGAAGCAATCCTCGTCTTGCGATTGGATGTCGATCAGAAAGAAGAAATCACAGCTTGGCCCAGGGATCTGCAATTGCATTGCAGGCAGGGAGGTCTTCCGCCGTGCACAGTCGGGGGTGTCCTCCAGATTTCAACCGTTGGTTGCTAGCCTGGATGGAGAAATTACTTACAAGTGTGAACATCAGTCATGCTTTCACACCTCTGGCAGCGGACATAGCAGCACCAGATAAACTTACACTCACACCTCTCCACGTGCCTGACCACGTGGGTGTTGTAGCCCCGGCCACAGCAGAGGAGGTTGCAGCCATCGGCACCTCCTGACGTACGGTTGCACTCTCTGCCCTGTGTCCCAGGAATTCCCAGTTTCTTGTTCTCCACACAGTAGTTGGGAGACTTATGAACATATAGCAGGTCATCTTTATGGATGGGTGTCTGTGTCTGACCTTTTTCTCTCCTGCGCATTTTCCTCTTGGCTTTGTCTGAAATCTGGATGCTGTTTTCATATTTATCCTTTAAAAAATGCCCAATCTTTTCAAAAGAGGACATAGTTTTCCAGCAGGTTTTCACAGCACAGGAGCCGGAAACTCCATGACAGCGGCAGTCCACAGACATTAACTTGGCGACAGCCTAAAACCAACAATGATTGTGTTCAAATGTCATTTGTGCAGTTTTTCATTTAACGGCAGAAACAGTTAACCTAGCCAATCAAGTTTTTCTTGCTCTTTTCCTCTATAAAAATGATGATTTGAACATAAACCATCTTTAAGGTTGTTTAGAGTTCAAATATTTTGTCATTTATTTCTGTCTAAATGTTTTGAATCTACATAGAAAACTTTCCCATGCCACATTAAAATCAGTAGCGGTGGGAGGGACAGTGAAGTGCCCACTGAGTGCTGTCAAGCCTAAAGACTTGAGTTGGAACCCTGGGAAACCACATGCTAGAAGGAGAGAACCAATTCCTGCAAGACATCTTCTGGCTTCCACATGTGCACCGTGGCATGTGTGTAGCTCTCTATACTAAATAAATGTTACATAAAAACTATAACATAAATGATTATCAGAACAGCCACGTTTACTAGTTACCAAAGACAATCTGAAACCTCATAGGGAAAGTACTCTCATTTCTAATAAGTACCTCACTCATTTGGGGGTGAGGAAGGATGCTGGTGCTTGCCTGCATATCCCTGATACCACTCCAAGTCTTGCTATTCAAAGTCTGGTTCATGGGCCACCAGCTCCAGCATCCCTTGTAAGAAATGGAGACAACCCTGGTCTTAAGTCAGATATACAGAATGAAAAGCCACATCTTGAACCAGGACTCCAGGCGGTTATCATGCAGGGTAGGTAGTAGCCATCAGTTTCCACAGCACACACAGAAACAGCAGGACAACTTTCCGAGTAAACCAATTCTCAAGCCCTTGGAATCTGACAGGCTGGGGTGAGCCTCCTTACACAATACAGTGGCACCTGTTGGTTGATTCTACAGAACCTTCCTAGGGTTTGTCACTATATTGTCAATTAAATCGAGGGTAAAGGCAGAGTGAGAGCATGCTATACCCTGGCCACAGGCCACACAAGAAACCCTGCCTCAAGTTAGATTACCTCAGGGAGAGAAGCTTCAGTGAGGCAGCTGCCGACAAGTTCCGCTTTTCTGAAAAGTTTAATTGAAAACATAGCTCCTGTCCTTGACGAATAAACAGCATTATATGAACACAAAGAATAAAAAGAGAGATAACGCCTGTAATCGCAACTCTCGGTAGGTTGAGGTAGAAAGGCTGTGAACTTGAGGCTACCTTGGGTAACTTAGTGAGTCCAGGCCAGCCTAGGCTGCAGAGTGGGACCTTGTCTGAAGAAAAGGAAAAGACGACCATGTTTACGTAATTTTAGATTCATTTCTAAGTGCTTCAGTTTATCCAGCCCGGAGCACTACTTGATCTTACATACACTTGTGCTAGCCCATTGTTTGTGGTGTGGTATGGTCTAAACACTCCTGTCTTTGAGAAGGTTAGAGTAAAAGTTAAGATGAATTTTTCAATAAGCCTAAAATAACAATCTAGAGAGTTCTGAAGTAGAGCTCTAACCTCTAGTGTATCAACATTGCTTCCTGCAGTCCCCAGACGATGGCAGGACAGATTAATAAATCGTCAGGATTAGTTGTAGAGTTGACATTCTGTCGACATGCTGGGCAAATGAAAAATGAATCCACCCATTCAACAACTTGAAAATTATTGTGCATAGTCTCACAAAAGAAATTTAAATTCCATTTACAGTTCTTATCAAAACTATAATATAACCAAGGTTTTATTACTATTGATATGTCTGCAGAAGGGCATTTTCTAACATTCTCCGAACAGTAACCACACAGAATATTTCAAACAAGTAATATTGTACTGAAGCCTTAAATTAGAACATATGATAGTGATTTGTACAATACATTTAGTAGCATTGAAAACAATCAATTGAATGGTATTGAATCCTGTTCTTTCTAGAATGTAGGACACAATCGTTTTTACTCATAAAACTTCAAAACTGGTAAATGTATCTATTTCTTAAACACAGAAAAAAAAAAACCCAATGGTGACATAGGAACAACTTATTACACAAAGTACAGCACAAAGATAATCTGATTTATGGCATTTGATATGCACAAAAATCCTAGTATCTTTAAGAACTCTATTTTCAGATAAATATTTAAAATTAATGCAATCTGGCCACCTTTGTTCATATTTTAACTGCCAAAGGATACGAAGGAAAAAAAGAGCTCAATCAGTGTAGGTAATAAAATAAATAGTCCGAGAAGCCCCAGACCCGAGAGTAAGTGTATGTTTAAACCAGATCAGCGTTCCTGATAGTCATCACTCAGTGATTTAAAGCTGCCTTTCCTCCTGATCATGACTGAAAGCCCAACTTCCTTTTTTTTTTTTTTTTAACCCGTTCAGACATGGGCACTCTTGGTTTGCTAAGCATGAGAGACAGAGTAGATTCTGCACTTCAAATGACGGTGCACTCACACAAGCCATTCTAATGCAACCTCCATGGCTAGCCTGAGTGGGAAGAGTAACAAAAGTCACCCTCACGAAGGCAAGTCACTGCTGGAGCGTCAGTGGTCCTGGAGGACCTCGAGCCAGCAGGGCTCCCTTCCAGCTTCATCATAACTCTCTGCATGAGTCCACCAAATTGCTGTACAATTCGGAAAAATAAAAAGAGGCTTGCAAATTCAACTTTGTCACCTACTAAGCTTATATTAGGATTTTGAAGGATTTTCTTATTCTAAAAAACAACTCTTTTTAAATACTGGAGTTGATAATTTTGCACTATATTATGCTTTTAAACTTTTAGTTCTAAGACTTTTGTGCAAAAGTGGCCAGAATATAAGTAGAAGAAAATAGAATTCTTTTCATAGATGTCACATATTAGTTTTCTACCCCAGAATTTACATATATAAATTAACTTCAAGTAGAAGAATCCCAAGAGTTTCACATACAATTTGAATGATAATGTCCCCATAACACATCAAGGATAGAGCTTGGAATTAAAGTAGAGCAATACAATCATTGCTCGAAGAATTTTATGAAATACGGAGTTTCAGGGTAGGCACATACACACAGGGTTTAACTTTGCCGACGTTAGTGATTTTTGGAGCACATTTTCATAAATCTTGTACTTGATCTGGCTTTATAGCAAGAAATTCTTTTCACTTAATATGTAGTTAATGAGCAGGTACTTAGTTGTGATTCCAATTTTATAGAAAAATAAACAATGTGGTTAAGACACTTGTCTTACATAAATTGGTGACATATGATATAAGGTCTTTATAACTCAGCAAGATTATGTTAGAAAAACAGAAAAACGAAAGTGGAAAATACAAGTATATTTAAAAATATTCCAGAAACTCCCCAAAATGTGTGTTCTGTATCTTTTCTGCTGGGGTTCTTAATTAATGTGATATAGCTAGTGTGAGCCACAGTGGTGGCTCTGATGTTTTCTGGTAACGGGAAAAGAGAATAGCAACCGAATGAATTGTGTGTGGTTATGGGAAAATTCCTCTCTCTCCTCTAGTTGAGTTGTTAAGGTTTATAACGACATTAACAGAGGAATGTTTTGTTAACTATTGCAAACAGATGTGCACATTTTGATGGAATAGTGTAAAACTATAGGAGAGCGATTAGGAAGGTGGAATTTAATCTACAGGGTTCCTCATGGAAGTTTTGGGTTCGTAAGTTTCTACTGAAGTGAGATGGGAAAGATGTATCATCACTGGAACTCAGTGCAAAGGCAGATGCCACATAAGAAATCATTTATGGACTAATTGTTTCACAATTTTGAGTCAAAGGTAACGCTGCGGGCAGAGATTGTTTTCTACATATTGCTTTATCCAAACTTTACTAGGAATAGCCAGAAACTGGTGTGGAACATTCTGTAGGCAACACTTCATTGTGTCAGCCATCGGAGGATCTGTTTAACTTAAGAACTCTGCGAGTTAAGATAGGATGGGTGTGTGGGTAGGATTTCTATTCCTCCACCCCACTTTATCCCTTTCTATCCCAAAATACATCTGAACCTGCTGAAAATGAAAACACAGTTGTGTTGTACAACTACTTATAAATATTCTTGAAACAGGTCAATGAAAATTTGGGGTCTGCCCTTCCCACTTTGTTGAGTTACTCATAATAAAACAAATTATGGGGTAGGAAAACTTAAAAGTTTATGAGGTAGACATGGTAAGAATGGAAATATTTTAAGCACACCAAAAGAAATACCCATAAATATTCCAAGTCACAGTATTCCCAGAAGTTCTGCCCCTGGAAGACATCACATCACTCTTGCAGCCAATCACCGCCCAGCAACATTATTCTTGGAGTCATAAGTTTAGGAATGGTGTCAGAAACCAAGTGGGAATCAGAGTATTTAAGGTCAGCGGTTAGAAAATCATCTATCCTGCTCACAGTGCTACTAAGCGCCAGTACCCACATTTCTCTGAAAGCTTTCCTACATTTTGAGTTTGGGATTTGGAGACTAGAAAAACCAACTCAATTGAATGCAGACCTTAAACTTTATTCAGACAAATATGCCTGACAGATCAAAATCATAATGGCTAATATTAAAAATTGAGTCAGTTTCTCGTCCATGTTAGAGAAACCTCCTTTCGTTTATTTAGACTTTTTTTAAAGGTAGCAGTGGAAAGAAAAATATGAAAATATTTTGAATTAGAATGCCTCCCCCAAAAAGATCAACAAAAACGCCCAAGAATTACTCTCAAAATAGTCAGGTAAATGTTTTGTAATATTTTAGGATTCCATCCAGAACAATATGAGGCAAAAAATTCAGTAAGGGAAAATGAAAATTTCACAAAACCTGCATCTCTATATGGACTGAATTGTTCTTTGCTAATACAGAAAAATAGCAAAAATCTATGTAAAATGGGGTAATTGAGGTTTTTTCCTAACCAATAGTGTAATGTATTAAAATTGATGCAGATCAAAAATCCAAAATCAAAATGTAAATAACTGCTTAAGACCCATATTATCAATGATGGAGGCGAATATAGCTGTCTAATTTGAAAACAAGATGAAATAAAACTGAATGTTATTAATAAAATTAATTTTCTTTAATACAAATGTTTTAGGTTTTCATAAGCTCAGGTACAATTTATTTAAGAGTTAATCATAAGATGAACTTCTGAGTTTAAAGAATGAGGAGCAATAAATATTTACATAATTGTTTTCCCAACTCTTAAATGGCTGTAGGGATTTGGTGTCCACTGATGTTTTCCTTGAGCTTAGTGCTAGAGTTTAAAGAACATATACTAATTGCATTACCTCCTTTCCTATTAAAACAGTAGAAATAATAAATATTTATTTAAATTCAATTGACATCTCATTCTTATTTTCACAATGAAAAAATCCAAGGGAAAAAAGGTATATACCTAACTGTTGTAGTGCAGAACAAGAGTAATGTTATTGAAATCAAACAACTTTTCTGAAACTCCTAAATAAAAATATGGAAAATTTGCAAAACCTGTTTATTGATTTTCCTGTTTTCTATTTTTGCTTTATTGAATTGCATATTCAAATTAAATGGAACTGTAAATCCAAACTTGAGGAGTTATGGTGATATTTTACTGAGTCTTCTGGCTTTTTGTATTTTAAGTCAGGGCAGTTAAAGAAAGAAAACTGGCTGGAACTTCCAAGCATTGTGAATGAGCCCCATTCTTTATTTGCCAAAAATGTAAAACTGAAATGCAACATATACTTTAACTGTTCCTAAGAGATGCTGCAAATTGATTGAATTTACTTCAGGATGATATGGCAGATTGTGGGAACAACATTGCGACCTTGACAGGTTATTGGAAATTCAAAATAATACCTGTCTTGAAAAGTTTATTACAGCAGAAAATATGTATTCATAAAAATATTACTGTCTTTTAGGAAAGTTACGGTGAATTGCCAAAGAACTCAAGAGTGCTTTAGAATTCAAACTTTATTGTATCAATTGTCTATAATATAAATATAGAAAAGTTAAGTAGGGTACACACATATTTTTTAAGGAAACAATTTTCAAAAGCAGAATTCATAAAGCAGTTTACTAGGTGTTAGGTATTCTCCTCCTCTCAACCTGCCTTTAAGATAGTTTTATTTATAATGTCTTTATCTTTAATATGGCCATGGCTTTATAGTCATATTCTTTTATAGTCTTAATTGAACCTACATTACTTTATAAAATTATCATTTTTTCATAAAAAACTTTTGCTTTATAAAAAATAAATAGTGATTGCAAATTCCCTAAGAAAGCTTACCAACACAGTCAATGCAACTCATGAAAGGATATATTGCCAGTGTTTGGTTTTAAAATTATTGGCATGGATTCACCTGAAGTATTAACCCCAAGTACTATTTACCCAATGATGCAGGAGTCTTATTCAATTTTCTAATACATACCTGCCTTCCTGCTTCGTTGTTGTGTAGATTCATGGCTAGGAGCACTTTGCTTTCTTGTCCTGTGGTGTTTCTGATGGGGAAATCTAGAAACTTTCTGCTGAACCACATGCCGTACTGGACGTCATCAGAGCATCCCCCCCAATGCCAGCCTTCACTTGGAGAGCCACCATTTTGTAAAGTGCTGTCACAGGAACATTCTGTCATGTTTCCAGCACTGCATGACCTGGTTACAGAGTGCACCAGGCCTGCAGCCATAACAGCGTAAATGAATGCTGTCTCTTTGGTGCCTAGGAGGAAGCATTGATAAATTACAGAGTTGTCGTTTTCTGCTGAAATTCAGTCCTACAGCCTCTTACTCGTTGACTTATGGGGCAAGCCATTTTTCAAGTATTTGCAATGGATGTTGTAATGAGTGGACACTGGAAAGCAGATCCTACTATTTTGAACTTTTTTTTTTTTAAAAAAAGCATTATTTTTCAGGATTCCACATCATGGGATGTCACATGCCATATTGTCACCCACTCTTCTCATATATCAAAATTCATGCTTGTCTTTGAAATTTGTAACCCTCACTAGCACCCATCCTAGTGTTTCGTGGACAGTAGTAGCTCATTAGTACATGTTAATGAAAGTAAATACCCTGCATGGACCACGGAAATGGCAACTGAAAAGGGGGGCAGACTCCTTATCTTTTGTCTAACTGCACTGCGATCACAAAACACAAACGGAAAGTTTCGGCGCGATGTTTCTTTGACTAGATAATATGCGTCAGAATGCAGGCTACAATGAACAAAAATCAAGACAACTGCTAGATGAAGATTCGTTTTCTTTCACATTAAAGATAAGATTTTAAAAGGGGAGAACATAAAAAGCATTGTTGGTATTAAGTAGTTAACATGTTTTGCAGTAAAGCTGGCCTTGTACTCATAAAACCAATGGAAAGAAGAGATTTGAAAACTTGGAAAAGCAGTTACATTTTGCACTCAGTAGAATTGGAGTTAAAAATCTTTGAAATCAAAGTTTCTTTAACACATCCATAAAATAGACTAGAAAGGACTCAGCGGGAGATTTTTTTCTTTCCAGATGTTTAGATTGGAATAGAAACAGTTTCACTCATGCCGGTTGTCCAATAAACCTTTTCAGCAGCGAATGCTTGTGCATCTCAGCACTATTTAGGACACATCATTTTCCTCTTTCTTACTTTTCTTTCTTTTTTTTTCTTCTTCAGGCTTTTACCCTTCATTCCCAACCCCCAGGTAAGAGATCCATCCACAGCCTTTGATAGCCAAAACTCAGAGCTGGGAAGGTGCAGTTCTGGGGAGGCGCATGCGGAAAGCGTGGGGAAGGGTCAAAGATGCAGTACAAACGGAAACGAACTTTAAAAACGACGGCGAAGACACCTTTCAATGCTTTGGGCCTAAAACTCTCTGACCCTGCTAATATCCCGGGAAGCATCTTGGGTCCGAGTACGGTTATCCTAGCTAAGTCACCATGCACGTGGAAGAACTTTTTTTTGTTTGTTTGTTTTTTTCACTGAACTTTTCCGTACCGCGGAAAATGCACCCAGTCAGGGAGAGATGGAAGGAACAGAAAACCAGGGAAAGCAAAAGAAGTCGCGCCCAGGTGACAGTCCCTTTAAAAATCACCATTGTACACTAAATCTAGTTTTCCAGGAGTCAATAAACCGTGCGCCTGTCTCTCAATTAGCCACTTGTCTACAGCTCTGAGCGCCACAGAGCTGCTTAAATCAAAGCAGATGCGGCTGCAGCATTCCCGGCTGCAGACCTCATGTTTGTCCAGCTGGTCACCCACGGAGCGGGGCGCCACGGGGTCCGAGGGGTCGATGGGGTGGGGACTCATAGTTTTTCTGCAACTTCGGCAGGGGCCACGGGAAGGACGGAGAACTGCAGCCCCTCTAAATGTCCCGCTGTTGATCTGGGGTGTCCCTCTCTAGGGCTGCACCTGCACGCTGGGGTCTGGCCCCTGTGCCCCAGTTTCTCTATTTGAAGATCTCGCGAGCACCGGACGGTGCAGTTACTATTTACTCTATGGAAGGCACTAGCAGAAAAGTTGTCTCTTTCTATGTCCCGCCAACCCCAGGGGTCCTGGTGACTCACCGCTACTCAGCTCATAGCCAAAGAGGGGGCTGGTGGCGAGCGGGGCCGAGGTGGCGGTGGCGGTGGCGACCATACAGTTCCACCGCTCGTGTCGGAACTGGCTCCTGCACTCCTGAATGCCCAGCCGGGCGCCCTCTCCGATGCTAGGCAGCAGGTACGGTTTCTTCTTGCACAGCTCCTTCTGGCGGCTGTTCAGAGGCAAGCCAGCGCAGCCCAGCTTCTCCGGTACCCCAAAGGAGGCAATGCCCAGCCACCTGTAAGATAAGGCGCCCCTGCCGTAAGCCGCCCCCGCCCCCGCTCTCCTCCCCTACCCCAGATGCATTAGGTCAGCTCCTCCTCCCCTGGCCTCAGTTGGAAAGTTCCCTAGCATGGGTCATCCCTTTGGCCACCTACCCTTAACGCCTCCGCAGCGCCCATACTCACATCCAGTTGCCCTGGGTTCCACAGGGGAACAGCGAGAGCACAGCTGCCCACAGCGCACACAAGCTGGGCAGGGCCAGGAGCGCCGCTCTGTCCATGGTCCACGCATGGAGTCCCCCAGCCCCGGCCACTCCTTTTTTGTTCCCTCTCTCCAGAGGCCCGCAGGGCCTGAGGTCAATTCCTTAGCTCCCAGTTGTTCCTTGCTGTCTTTCCCCTGGAAGGTAACATTAAAAAGGGCAGCAAAGACAGAGAATAACAGCAGGCCCCCAGGCTCCAGCAGGATGAGGTGGAAAAAGTAGCCTAAGGTCCTCTCGCGCAGAGGTGGACGTGTGCTGGAGAAGCCGGAGCGCCCCTCACATTCCAAGGTGAGAAACTTCTGCTGATGTTTCTGTGTCTCCATCGCCCCAGGCTTCTCCTCGCATCTCCTCCCCCCCCACCCCCGACCCCGCCTGGCGCCTGATTGGCCCAACAGCAGACCCGTATCTCACCATCTGTAAACCTCAGTCTCTAATTGGCTAACAGTGGGCTCTGCGGGGGGCGCTCTTGGACTGAGCCTCGGTGACTGTCTGACTAGACCTGCGAGTGTCACGACCTTTCCTCCTGTCACGTTGTCCTTAGAGGAGGTCACTGTGAGACTGAATCAACCTGAAGAGCAAAGAAGTGATGGGCATTTCTGTGTTAGCATCCTTGGGTGAAAGTGTAGCTGCTTTATCCAACCCCATCTGGATTTACCCTCAGAGTAAAAAGGATGAAGGCGCGCGAAAGGGAGTGGGGTGGGGCACCCCGTTCTTCTTTCCTGTACTTCTCCCTGGAGAGTTAGTTATCTTTTAAAAGTTGGAGTTGGTACCTCCCCTCCCCGCAAAAAAGTGAGTTTTCGACGCCCAGCTTGAGGTCCCTTTTGGCAGAGAGGATAGGTGAGAAGCTGTCAGAGCTATGGTCCTCATCATTTAGATGTGCATTTACTTTAAGCATAGCATACAATCTACCTACCGTGTTTTAATTGGGTTCTGTGAAGGCCACTTCTCTTATTTTTGTAACTTTTGAGAGCATGATCTATCCCTAAGAAAAAAATAGCATGCAGACAAATGAGTGAGAGCAGACAAGAAAATTCCCAAATGGATGAGGGTTGTTCCTGCCCTTCTCTTCTGACCCGACTGACACCCCAGGAAGACCTTATACAGGGCTACTGCCACCGGCTGAAAACAGCAGCAACCACGACAAAGCCCAGAAATATTGCATGCCTTACCAACTGCATGCTCAGCCCTATGGAAGTTTGTAGAACTAGGACCGCTTTCCACAAGTGTAAAAACGAGCCAGGTAGGCACATCTAAGGCCAAATAAATTCTGATTATCAGTAATGGAGATTATAGGTAAATGGTATTGGCAGCTAGCTTATGCTTTGGCCAAATGTGCTTTAAAAGTAGGAAGTGTTCTGGCAGCCAGTAGTTTTGGAAGGTTAGTTAGCCAGCGTTTTGTCTCCAAGATCTCTTTGAAGCCTTGACTCTGCTTTGCTGCGGTATCAAAGAACCCTGCCTCATCTACTTCCACACACACCTGCTCCCATCTGGAATGTTAACGAACTCCCCCGGTGGTATCACCTCGGCGGGTGCCCCAACTCAGCCTCGCCCCGCAAAGCTTTGAGGGCATTTGCCGGTTATAATCCTAGGCATCACAGACGGTCAATCAAAGATCAGTCAAACTCCCATCATTCTCTATCTGGCAAATGTTTATTACATGTACACTACGTACCAGGTCCTAAAACCACATTGTAATTTTTAGAAAGTCAAGTTGATGATAGGGTATGGTTACTGATCCAGAAATATTTTGGCTAATGGTTAGTGGCCTCTTTGAAAATCGGAGCCTTTATATCCAAGCTCACTTTATCCCGTGAGCCTCTCCAAGAAGGGACCATGGTACATCGGCGGCTGTGCCACTGTCCAGAGCACCAGATCTTCTTTCGAAGCACAACTTATTGAGTGGATTAGTGTGATGAGGAACATCCTGAACAGATGCCTAAGTGGCCTAAAGGCTGGAAATAGAGACATTTCTTCCTTGTGCTGGAAACGGGATTTGGGAGGAAGGCATGGGGAGCATCAATCCCCTTAAGCTGATTTCTTTTTAGGGCCAACTGTGGTAAAGGTTTTAAAGTGGCTGTTTAATTTTTCTTTTCATTCAGATATTTATGTGGAGACTGTTGTGGGGTCAAATGTGAGACTAGCAGTGAGTCAGTCACATGGTTGTAGAGCTCCTAAGTCACTTGACAAAACAGACAAGTAAACCGACGATTCCAGTCCGAAGCGGTAAGAGTGGGAAGTATTATTCCACAAAAACACACAGAAGATAATGCAGAGCTATGGGCCAGAGGACTGAGTCTGCTGAAGGCTGCCTTCATTTTTCCTCAAGGGATCCAGCACTGTGCAGGAATCCTGTTGAAGCTTTGGGAGGAATACCAGAATACGCCATTCTGGGCGCCAGCTAGAGTCAGCCCACTAGCTCAGACATTTTCAGGTCTTAGACACAACTCTATAGTGTTTAGGGCCTTGGGAGGGGTTCAGCTGAAGGAATCAGCATGACACTCAGGCCTTGTGAACTTCCACATGCTGAGAGCCTGCTGTGGGCCCACAGATTCTTTTATTCTCCGTCTCTTTTCTCTTCTTTTCACTCCAGACCCCCCACTCATGACAGCACAGGTAGACCTTGGGCTGTCAGAGGATGACATTGCACAGGGATCAGTTCTCATACTCCACCACGTGGGCCACGGGGATCACACTCAGGCCATCAGGTTTGGAGGCAAGCGCCTTTACTCCTGAGCCAGCTCACAGGCCCCATCTCTGTCTCTTTCTATCTTTCTGTCTCCCTCTTTGAACGTTTACACAACTTATGGTGATTTAACAGCTGGAGTCATAAGTTTGGGAAGATTCAGAGGTTTCCTGGAGATCCCTCTGTGTGTAGCAGAGCCAGAGACCGATTTTATTTTAGACCCCCTCTCCATCTGCCTATACACTGCTGTATACAGTCATTCTAAGCTACATTCGCTTTTTTTTTTTCTGACCAAATCTCAGATTGGTAAGTATTAGGGCATGCATTTCTTATTGTGTCTCTGGGTTCTGTGCACAAAGCACACAACTATTGTTTGTTTTCTGGCATAAACCAAGCATGTCATGGGGAAGTCTCCCACAGAGCTCTCTGGGAAGTGGGTGTCTCTGAGGCAGGTGGCAGTTTCCATTTCCCTGTCTTTGTTGAATTGAGCATGGGTGGGGCACTGGGAAGACCAGTGGAAGGAACACTAACTAGCCTGGGCTAGCCAGTTGGCGCTGTAGGCACAGGTGATCTGGCCTATGAGCTCTGAGACTATTTTCTCACGTGTCAAATGATGAGAAGTGATGTATCTGTCAGATCTGAATATCTTACCAGAGCTCTCCCACCAAGAGAAAGAAAGCAGCTGGCTCATCAGACGTCTCTCCCCCAGAGGCGGTGAGGGCAAAAGCATCTTAGAGCTTCACTGTCATGTCTGCTTCTGAATTTCAAGGAAATGCATTATTTAGATCCAGAAATATTTCTAAATGGTCAAATTGTAATTTGTCAAAATCTAGTCAGATCAGATGAAATTTTATTGACAGAATAAAAGACATTATAGTAACTTTATCCTGGAAGATGAAATTGAGGAACTTATGATCTAATTTATTTCTGTTAAAATAGGGTGACTTATCTCTACTCTTGCTAATAAATGTTAAATGTCTCTATTAAGACTAGAGGGATAACAGAAAAGATAGGTTAAATGTAACCATACATATACCTACAGATTTCAGATACTTTATTTCTTTTGCAGAATGTTTTCATTTAATGTTTTTATTTCTGCAATGTGGAGGAGGACACCAACTTACTGGGCCAATGGGCCTGATGCTCATTATCCTGCAGGTGCTGCCTCTCTGAGGCTCTTCAGCTGAAGAGGGGTTGCCTGGGTCAAACTGAGGTTCTTACAGGTGCTAGGCAGGCACTCTGTCATGAAACCACATCAGCAGCCCTAAATGTTTTAAAATCCATGCCATTACTTGTTTAAGAAGTGGAAACTATTATTACACCATCTCCTAACCCAAACTTAGCGCCCTTCATGTGACCAGTGCTGTTAATGTGACTCCAAGTTTTCACAGGTGACTGCAGTAACTGTGGTTTTCTTGATTCTGTAAGAAAGGCATCATGGCCTTGAACATCTTTCTTAGCAGGGTGGGTGTGTTTTGAGCTGCCCCTCTGAGAAGGAAGTTTAGGAGGGGAAAACCAGTTTTTAAGTGTTTTTATTCAATGTGTTTATATACTTCCCCTTCCCTTCTCTCCCCCTCTTTTCCCCGCCCCGTTCTCTCCCTCTCATCTGCGTGGTCATCTCTGTCCAGATGAGCAATGGATCCAGATGAATACGGAGCTGCCGATCGATCCCGCTGTCCACGCGAGACAGCTGTAGGTTACTAGGTCTAGAACACAAATGGGGCCTGTTCCTTCTGGTAGTTTTCTCCCAGTCCCTGGGAACTCAGTAAAAAGTCTGCTTACAGAGATATGCCTTGGACTGTGCCTCTGGCAGCCCATCAGAGAACGAGACTTCTAAGGGCCCTGCTGTAAGAATTTCTGCTGCAGATCACAGAGACTTAGGCCCTGGAAATTGATACTAAGAGCAACGCAGCTGGTCTCAACTCCCACGACAGAACAGGAGGCCAGAGGTGGCTTTTTATATAACCGGTTCTCCATGCATTCTATTTTAAAATTCACCTGGATTCTGCAAGTGTGGAGCAGAGCACAGGCTTGTGACCACTGGCTCCCGGGTGGGGGTGGGGTGTGGAGAATTGTTTTTTGGATGCCCTGCTGTCCTTTGGTGGCCAGAAAAGCTTGTAGGAATGACAGACCCAGGATAAGAGGAGACATCAGTGGTCACCTCAGGAGAAAGAGCAGGGTCTGGAAAAGGATGGGATCTTTCTCTATAAATCTCCACAACAATAAAAGTTAGGTGTTTATTTACTGGTCTTGTGGTTAAAGGTTGAAGGAGGATCACATGCTGTTAATAGAAAGTGTCAATCATTTCTTGATTGACATCTACTACCATCTTGCTTAAAACACAATATTAAACTTTGTGTGTATGTGTGAATATGGATGTATATGTTTAAATGTGGTATATGACATGTGCACATGTGAGCAGGTACATGTACCTATACAAACACGAGTGAGGAAGCCAGAGGCAGACATCAGGTGTTCTGCCTCTCACAGAACCTGGAGCTGGGCTGGCAGCCAACAAGCTCCATAGATTGTCCTGTCCGCACCTCCCACAGAACTGGGACTACCAGCCCACACAGCTGTACCTGGCTTTTACATGGATACTGGGGTCTGGACTCCACTCCTCATGGTTTGTGGGCAGCCTGCACGCTTCCCCACCAAGCCATCTCTCCAACCCTCGAATTAAAATTTTATGAAGTTCATCTTGAAATCTGCCCCACACATGGCTCTTTTCTTGCAGCATTTGTAGACAGAATGCAACATTTTAGAATGGGGGGGCAACAGCAAGTCACACAAACAAGAGGGGGTCTCTGTTACCTAGAGTTACAGGTAAGGAAATCACACAGAGACTATATTTGGTAATTATTTCTATAAATAATTTTTCCCTGATTTTTTCAAAATAAAGCAATTTTACCAATGAATTCAGCATTACTGGTTCTATAAGTTATCAAAAATTTTAGAAATCTGGTATTTACATTTTTGAAAATTAGAATATTTATAGAATGACCATGGGTGACTATGGGGTACCTACAGTGGAAAAAAAATAAATGAATTTATTTTCCTAGAGGATTTTTATTGAACTAGAAGAGTCAAATTTGTTAGGGAAAATTCATTTAGTCTTGACAATGCTTGCCTTAGTCAAACTGTGAGATCACACTTAATATTGTAATGTCATAAACGCCGTTTATCCAACAAACCTCAGTCAAGACCCAGCTAACACACACAGCTGGTGTACAGCATGCTGCGTTCATAGACAAGGCTGCCCTTCAAATGGTTTCACGCCCCATACTGTACTGTTCTTGTGTGGTGCTGAAGAGCAAGCAAACACGGGGTTTGTTGAGTCTGACCAAGACACTAATGACATTTGGTGCTTACCCAGGCCTCGGTCTTTTTTTAAATTTTTTTTCTTTTTATATCTTTAATATAATGAAAACAAACTATCTTTTTTCATTATACATACTAATCCAAGTCCCCACTCCCCCTCCTCCTCTCATTCCCTTCACATACCCCCCACTCCACCCCAATCCACTCCTCAGAGAGGGTAAGGCACTTTGCTTTGGGGAAGTTCGAAGGCCCTCCCTACTACATCTAGGCTGAGCAAGGCATCCATCCAAAGAGAATAGGTTCCCAAAAAGCCACTACAAGCAGTAGGGATAAATCCTGGTGCCACTGCCAGTGGCCCCTCAGTCTGCCCCAGCCATGCAACTGTCAACCACATTCAGAGGGACTAGTTTGGTAGTATGCTCGTTTCTTCCCAGTCCGGTTGGTGAGTTCCCATTAGCTCAGTAAACTGTTTCAGAGGGTGAACCCATCATGGTCTTGAATTCTTTGCTCATATTCTCACTCCTCCCACTCTTCAACTGGACTTTGGGAGCTCAGCCCAGTGCTCCAGTGTGGGTCTCTACCTCTGTTTCCATTAGTTGCTGGATGCAGGTTCTATGGTGATATTTAAGATATTTATCAGTCTGACTACAGGGCAAGGCCAGTTTGGGCACCCTCTCCTCTATTGCTTAGGGGCTTAGCTGGGGTCGTCCTTGTGAATTCCTGGGAATTTCTCTAGAACCAGGTTTCTTGCTAGCCCCATAATGGCTCTCTCAATCAAGATATCTCTTTCCTTGCTCTCATCTCTGTCCTTCCTCCATCTCAACTATCCCTTTCCTTCAAGTTCTCCTCATTCTTCCCCTTCTCCCCTCCTTTTTCCCTTCCATTGTCCCTTCTCCCCCAACCCCTATGTTCCCGATTTTGCCAGGCGATCTTGTCTATTTCAACTTTTCAGGTGGATCTACATATGTTTTTCTTAGGGTTCACCTTGTTACTTCTCTAGGGTCATGAACTATAAGGTCTTGTTCTTTACATGAGGAGAACAACTTAGAAACCTGACTGTGATGTTTTCATTCCCTTGATTGAAATCTTTCTTAGTTTTAATCTTTCCACATGACAGTTTGAAGCCCTCTGCTTTGGCTTCCAGTATCATTTATTCAGGGTTTTCTCTATAGCCCTCATTTCTGATTAAAGACACCTCTTCTTCATACTCATTTTCTGTAGGCATCCTAAGTTATTTTTTTCTTTTTCATAAACAGAAATTTACATCTAATTTCTTGAGAAACACAGCCACCAAGATTAGAATTTACCTTCCTCATTTTCCCACTCACCTGGTTTCTAGATCACAGCACTTTAGGAGTGAGCCATATGTATGACCCTTTCTGCCCGATGCTCACATCATTTGAGGTCCACAACACAACACTTTTCTGTAAACTTGCTTCTCATTTCAGTGATCCAATGTGCCCTATCAGTCATCAGTTACATCATGTGTCTTTAAGTCAAAGACAATGGTTAATATTTGTATTGTCTACCACAGGGTCAAGCACACAGTGGGCATTCAGTAGGAGGTGTGGTTTTAACAGGCAGGGAAGCTTTCATAAGAATGGCGGCCTCAGGAAGCATAAAACTGAGAGTTATCCGCATTGGCATAATATATGGAGTCCTCTGCTTTCCAACAGGAAGTCAGCCATGCCTTGTATCTACCCACTTCCATTTGGAGGTGAAACGGGACCTCCACAAGGCTATGACTATGGCTAGAGACATCATATCTTTTGTTTCCCCTAGTGTAAAATCAGTACATAAACTGAGATTCTTAAATCATGCAGGTAAATCTGTACTCATGTCATGTGCCCCTGTCAGGAAAGCTTCCTGAGCTATGCTAATAACTCAAACTCTTCCTGCAGCTTTCCCTGGAGAAAGCTTTTATTCGAGGGGGTAAATACACAGAGCCAGGAGATTTCTGAGGGCTCAGGGAGGGAAACACAAGTGTGCAGGAGGTGTGAGGTGTGTTCCAACTGCAGCCTCTCCCCTTCTGTTAGTGATTATGGGGAGGGAGGCATCAATACAAAAACAGGCAACTGGAGGCCTCTCAGATTCGCAATCTGATGAAGTCCTCTGGTGCCAGACCAACTTTTGGGGTTGTCACATGGCTTAGTGGAGCAGCTTCCAAAATGGGCTGCAAAACCACAATTTTGATACACTGGGCCAGATGCCAGAACAGAATCGGAGTCCAGCCGACTGACTAAGAGACTTCAGCTGCTACTTCAGTATCAGCCTGCATCGTCTGCAATCTCCAGGGCTCACTCGTGAAACCAGCAGCTGGCCAATAAGGTGGATTGACTTAATGCTATTGTGGGGAGCGAACCAATACTGGCCTTGCAGGTTAACTGAGTTAGGGCTGGCTTCACTGGAAGGATTCCCTTTCAGGCACTGATTTGGCCCTCAGCGTATCTTAATCTTACAGTAATTGTTGGCAGCGCAGGGTGGGGTTCAGTGCTGGAATCTAACTTGTCATGCTCCTCCACCCCCCTCCACCTCTTCACCCCACCCCGTCCCGAGGGGTTCTGATGAAGAAAGCGTGCATGCAGGGAGCTGAACCGGTTTGAGTAAATATCAGTGTTACGGAGGGGAAAATGCTTCTTAGCGGAGTTGGACTATGCGAAATTCATTCCCCGGAGCTGCAGATCATATGGCCGATAAAACAAAGCTGATCCAGTTTTCACACCCAGCCTCAGGCCAAAGGACAACCGTAAAATTTTCTGACTAAACACCGTCTCTTACAGTTAAGCACTAATTCAAGACCTGATACAGGAAAGGGGCATCAGGAAGTAAGAGGTTGCTCTCTTTGAGGATACAGATGGCTGTGGAGAAGGAGGGTTGAATCATTTCTGTTGGAGGCTCCCGCCAGTAATCACCCACCACGTGTTTTCCTACACCAGGAGGTGAGAAATAAGGTCAGATTTCTTACCCTAGAAGAAAGGAGAGCACTGAAATTTCAAAGAGGCAGAGAGAAGCTAATTAGTTGTGCCAAGTGCCATGAAAGCGCAAAATTGTGGGCTCTCCAAACAGGCAGGCAGGCACATTACAGAAACTGAAGGTAGCATGGCTTCAGCGCACATGCTCTGGACTATATTCAGAGAAAAGGCAAGTTACATGATGGCAATCAGCGGCTGTGTGGGACGTGGTTAGCAGAAGGCCCACCAGTCACCACGGAGCACTAGGCTATTCTTGGACATCTCGAATGATCAAGTTAACCCAGAAGCAGAGAGGAAAATCTTACCAAACTCGTGGTGTGCCTATATGATATCATCCTCTGTGATTGTAACTCTAGAACACATTATCTGCTTCTTTTTTAAAAAATTCCTTCTCACCCACAGCTTTTCGGTTTTCTTTGTTAGCATTGGAATTAACCTGTCATTCTCAATACCTTGTCACCTCAGGCAAGGGGTATGGAAACATATAGAGTGGCTAATTAATAGGAGGTAGAAAAGCTGGATGAGATTAAATTAAAAAATAAGTAATTGGGGTCAATGAGAGGGCTTAGTGGGTAAAGGTGCTTGCTGTGCAAGTCCAGGGACATGAGTTCGATCCCTGGAACCTGCGGAAAGATGGGAGGAGAAAATTGACTCCAAAGTAGAACCAGCTTCACAAAGTTGCCCTCTGGCTTCTATGCATGTATCCTGATAATCACACATATGTGTACATATATGTATACCCATGAGAACTCACATACAATAATAGGTTAATTTTTTTTTGAAAATTTGACTTGTAATAAGTATTTGAGAAATACTTTTGAGAAATACATTTGATAAATATCATTGAAGTATGCAGATGAGCATCAAAATACTAAAGAAGTATTTTAATTTGTTTAACAAGTACTTGTTGATAGATTAAGTATTTTGCAGGCTCCTAAGCACATCCTACAGGTGTGTGACTGCTACATGTAAAGAAATCTGACACAGTTTTCATGGCGATTTAAGGCAGCTGGTAACACCATGATGGACGGTTATTTTTGGCAATACTTTCTTTAAGGTGTATCCCCCTTGGAATTCAAAAATGAGCAAATAAAAACACTCCGAGTCATAAATATGTTTCACAGCTGGAGAAAACAGAAGAAGAATGTAGGAAGGTTAGGCTCACCCAGGGCTGTTTATACTCCAGGCTTAACTGTGTGTAGTAACTTCAACAAACAGAGGAGGCTTTCTGTGGCTAGTTTTTCCTCATATTTAAACGATGCTATTTGACCAAATACATGTGATAGACACTCAGTAGCACATGGCAAAACAACTTGAATATAGCGATCGTCTTGTAGCAATTCTGATGATACCAGGGCTTAGGAAAAAGCCATCTACATGATGCAAATAATCTGAGGATTCATGTAATAAAAATAAAATCTGCCACTTTCTCACTTACCCATTGCCTTTCCCCAGAAGTAGCAACTTCTGTTTCTTTAATTGATATTTAGTATTTTTCTTTATGTATAGTATTTATTATTATTATTACTATTCACGTGTATATGTATGTATATGTGCATGCGTGTGTGTATGTGTACGTGTGTGTCTGTGTGTGTGTACAGGCATAGGCCAGAGGCTGATGTCAGGTGTTTTTCCTGACCATTTTGACCTTATATATTGAAGTGGGGTCTCTCATTTGAACTCAATTTCTCTGATTCAGCTAGTCTTCTTAGTTCATTTGCTCTCAGGATCCTTCCTTGACTACGACTGCATGCAGGCCATTGCACCAGCCCAGAATTTCCATGGGTGCTGGAGTTCTGAAATCCAGTTGTCACACTTGTGTCGCAAGGGCTTTCTTTATCAACTGAGTCCTCTCTCTTGGCACTACTTATTACTTTGCAAGTTATAAAAATCTTAAGACATACTCTACAGCTTTCACCCCAGCTGCTGAACATACACACTTGAAAAAGTCTTTGTGTCATTAGTACAGCTGTTTCAAAATTATGCTTATATCAACAACTGTATTATTGTTGTTGAGACAATGTCTCATGGTGTATTCCATGCTAGCCTAGATCTTGACATACAGACCTGGTGGTGCTTGAACTCACAGAGATCCACCCATCTTTGCCTTCTAAGTGCTAGGATCAAAGGCTTGAACCACCACACCTGGCTGAGCCTTTATCGTTATCTTTAGAATTATTCACGTTAAGTCAGTCATGTTATGCTATGATCAGTTTTCTTTTCCTACCTTACACCTTCCATTTGCCTAGTTTTCCTTTCAGATTTTATTACGAATTGAACATTTTTAGTTATATATTTTCAGGTACAAAGAGGTGCTATTAGTCTAGAGTAAAGGACAAATGGTACTCACTAACACAGGCATCACCTTAGGCACACATTTTTGCTTTCTATAGTGAAAACAGTTAGTTTTTGTTGAAGATGCTATCTTGTTTTCAGGGTACTTGTGGTCTCCGTATCAAAAACCAGGTACCCAGGTTCTGACTATTACAAATAATGCTGCTATGAACATAGTTGCACAAATGCTTTTGTAGTATGATTGGGCATCTCTTGAGTATATTTCCAAGGGTGGTATTGCTGGATCCTGAGGTAGGTTGATTCCCAGTTTTCTGAAAAACCGCCACACTGATTTCCAAAGTGGTTGCACAAGTTTGCATTCCCACCAGCAATGGAGGATTGTTCCCTTTGCTGCACATCCTCTCCAGCATAAGCTATCATTAGTGTTTTTGATCTTAGCCATTCTGATAGGAGTAAGATGGTATCTCAGAGTTGTTTTGATTTGCATTTCCCTAATAGCTAAGGAAGTTAAACATGTCCTTAAAAATCTTTTGGCCATTTGAAATTCTTCTGTTGAGAATTCTCTGTTTAGCTCAGTGCACCACTTTTTAATTGGGTTTTTTTTTTCCATACATTGTTTTGTTTTATTTTTTCCATTCAAGAACATAATTAAAGATAAAAAAAAAATTTTTTCCTTTCTTCCCCTTCTCCCGGTCCCCTCCCACTACCCCCCACCCCTCCTCCCTCCCCCTTCTTCCTTGAAAGAGGGCATGGTGCCCTGCCCTGTTGGAAGTCCAAGGCCCACCCCCATCCCT